>LR753482.1:19851-74316 GCA_902729485.2 Mus minutoides | reverse complement strand
TGGTTTACCCCTCTCCAACTTGTTACCATAGTCGTTGCCCAACCTGGTAAAACCTTGAAAGCAACGTACTAGTTATCAGTGGCTTACCTAGATTGCAATTCTGTGGGAATCAGCTACCCACCAGCCACCATTTCAAGCACTGAGGCTCATTTAAAACAAAACTTGGTTCCTACCAGCAAGTGCTTTAGTAGATTACACATGGAAGGAAATAAAAAGGATTCTGTCGTGGGTACTAGGGACAGAGACAGGAGACACACTTCCCCTCTGCTGCGGTGGTTTCCTAGTATTCAAGCGAAGCACGCTAGACTTTAACATTTTTCCAATTTCATTCTCAGAAATATCTGAATGTCAGCTAGGTTTAAAGATTAATAATTTGAAGAACAAAGAAATAATTCCAACAACAATTTAAGTTCTTACTGTACAGGAATTTCTTCCAGGCTATGTGGGGATTACAAGGATTTCTGCTCCCCAAGAACTTGTAATAGAGAAAACAGGAGAATGTAGAGAATAAGCTTTCATAGGAAACAGTAATATCTTAGTATCATGTGAGTTTTTAAACAATTACTCTTCTGGTCTAGCTGAGAGTGGGATGTTGGCCGTATTTGCAATAGCCAAGCTATAGAGAAAGCCTAGGAGCCCATCAACAAATGAATGAGAATTACTATGTGCACAATGGAGTTTTATTTAGTTATAAAGAAAATCAAGGTCTGGAGAGGTGGCTCAGCCATTAAGAGCACTGACTGCTCTTCCAGATGTCCTGAGTTCAGTTCCCAGCAACCACATGGTGGCTCACAACCATCTGTAATGGGATCCGATGCTCTCTTCTGGTGTGCCTGAAGACAGCTACAGTGTACTCATATACATAAAATAAATCTTAAAAAAAAAAAAGGAAATCAAACCCATGACATTTGGGGGTGGGGGAATGGGAGAGAATCATATTAAGCAAAGTAAGGTAGATACACAAATACAAACATCCCACGTGTTTCCTCATATGTGCAATCTAGGGGTGTGTATATGTAGGCATAAAATAGAAGGGGGGTACTATTAGGAAAGGGGAAGGGGAGAGTAGCAGGAGCAGGTAATGGGGAGTAAACAAGCATAAAGTCATTATACTCTTGAAAAGGAATGCCATTATTAAACCCATCACTTGAACAGTGAATGTACACTAATAAAAGAATTTAGAAAAGAGGGGAGAGGTAGGATTCAAACCTGTTTTCAAGGATCTGGTAAGCAGAGATAATAAGTCACAAGGGTCCCGGAGAGAGGGTTAGAGTAAGCAAGCGCAAGTTTTTAATCTTGTTCTTATTCGTGGCCTTTGCATATGATGCTTTCGAAACTTGGAGAAAATTTTCTAGTGTATTAGACCAACTTCTTTGTGAAAGTCAGATCCCAGTTGAAATGCCACCTTGTTAAGCCTTTATGCTGTGTGCACATTTGATGCTTTAGTTAAGAACACAACCTTTTCCTGTTACAAGCTTATCTATGTCCTTCAGGAGGGTGGTAACCACATCTATTGCTGTAGTCTCTAGTGCTTAGCATGGTGCCTGGCCCATGACAAGCCTTTGATAATTATACAATAAATGACTCTGTGAGTGGTCATAATTTAGTAAAGAAACCTTTAGATAGGGGCAAAGGAATACACGGACACTGGGTAGAATTAGAGAAAAGTAGAGGTGAAAAAATGAATAAGTAAAGATTTGGAGTTTCATAAAGTAGATTCAAGAAATTTTGAAAGTTTTTGAGCCACAGTCAGTTAAGAGACCATTTAAGTCTCTTTTCAGGAGGAAACTTTTGCCATTCACCAATGCAGGCAAAAGCATCAATTCTTGTGCCTCTGGTGTGAAGTGGCCTGGGTATTAGAAGTGTAGCTTCTCTGAAGTAAGCTAGTTTATCCATAACTGAAAGGCTGGCAGCTTAGCAGAGGTAATGATTGCCAGTTTATCATTATGAAAGACCACTTTTATTACTTTTTACTTTTGTCCTCACCAAGTTTAGAGAAGCACTACTTTTTGCCAACCACATATATAATAAAGCCATTACTTCAAGTTTTCAAGTAATTTGTGCTAAATTACCTCATTAGTGAGTGGGAGAAGAATAGTGCTGATTCGGGGCCAAGGTGATAAATACCCAGCAGAAGGCAAAGATACTGGTTTCTTTGGTGGGCGTCCAGGCTCATCTCTACAATGATATAGCATCTTTAAGCATTTCATCGCATATGTGGACAACATGAGATTTCAGATCAAGACACACAACACATTGTCCCACAAGCGTGTGAATATTCAAGAGAGGTCTTATAAATGTAATGAGCTTAGCAAAATGATTCATGAACCCACCTTATAAAACTAACCACAGAGATGCCTCTCTTAATCCTCAAATCTAAAAGACATAAAACTAGGAACATCAGAGACATTTACAAACACACACACACACACACACACACACACACACACACACACACACATGAAATTGCCTAAACTCAAAGACCCAGATACCTAAGGAGCAAGGGCTAAGGTTGTTGGCACAGTTGCTTGGGATGACCGGAAGCTCCAGGCGCTGCGAGTGCAGTTTGGGTGTCATAAATGAAAGAGAATTCATTCGGTACACTCACACAGTCAGTCTTCTTCTGTATTGCAGGTGATTACAGTACATTTTAAAAGAGGCTGGTGAAATAGCTTTATCTGGATTTAATTTTCTACTTTAGCATATTTGCTAGTTCTTGGCACTAGGGGGCGTATGTGTGAAAGGATAGAGGACAGTTCTTTGTTCTTTCTGAAGCTTATTTTACAGGTTTTTGTGTAATTCCTGAGACAGAGGAGCCCATTGTCACTAAAATATTAGGGAGCTATGCTAACAACACATTGCTTTCATGGCTTAAAAGTGACAGCTACTCCTTATCCTTTCCAAATCTTGGGACAACTTTTTTCCTGGGTGTACCAGGAAGTCAAAGACCCACAGGTACACATCTGCCAATTACAGTCAATCAGACGAAAGAATGATAAAGAACACAACAACAACAACAACAACAACAACAAACTGTCAAAGAATTGTATATTTTATAGTGGTATATCATATCCTGGTGTCTCTCACTAACTATTCATTTGTTCTTTCAAAAAAAAGTTATGGTTTATGGTGCTAGACTATGAAAAGACAGACACAAAACATGGCCCTGGTCTCAGGTTGGTTGTGAGACTAATAGCTACCATGAAGGGAAGCATGGCTGCCAAGGAAACACATAACAGAGGCTTATTCTACTGCGTACGAAGCTCTGTGAGGCTTTCCTTTGGGAGAATAGGTAAAAGGTAGGAGTGGATGTGGCAGATCCTAGTGTGTTGACTGTTGTGTGCAGAAGGCCACACAGCACATGTGAGAACTGACAAGTGTGTGAGAGAGCAACTGCTGTATCTATGTTAATTCCTGCCAAGTAAAACCCTGTACCTAAAAAGTAGGTTTCTCCCTTCCCTCCTACTCTCAGCCTCTGGCTAACATCCATCTATTTTCTACCTCTATGGATTTATCTATTCTGGATATACCATATAAATGGAACTACTGATGGGTGATGTTTTGGTATACCTTTTTTGCTTTGCAAAATGTTTCAGATGTTCATCTGTGTTGCAGCATGTGTCAGTACCTCATGCCAAATATTTCTTTGTATGTATCCACTATTATGTGCTTTTCCATTCATTTTTCGTTAATGTTTGTTGTTTTTACTTTAGGTGTTGTATATAGGCATGATGTGAACACACATGCACACATACTAATTTCTCTCCTTTCAGTCTTTTGGGTATACACCTAAGAGTGTGATTGTAGGGTTATATGATAATCCTGTTTAACTTTTGGAGAAAAGTTCTCTTGGCCACTCCAATTGGAGATAATTGTATGTTTGGGAATAAAGAAAACAACTTTATTTATTTATTTATTTATGTGTGTATGTGTGTGTGTGTGTGTGTTTCATGTACCATGACACATGTGGGTGAGGACACCTTTGTGAATTAGTTCTCTGGTTCTCTCTTTCCTCTGTGGGATCCAGGGACGAGACTCAAATCACAGGTTTGCACAAGTAAGTTCTTTACCTGCTGAGCTATCTCACTAGCCTCTTAGTCATAGTTTGTATAGTTTTATTTTTATTTTGGAAACGTTTAAACCTTTATAGTTACATCACTAATTATAGTTACTCTACCAATTATAGTGACCTTAGTGAGGCAGATACTGACATAAGGATTTTAAGGAATAGAACCTAGGAATTCTTGGGGCATGGACTCATCTCTAAGACAACAATGCCTAGCAGCAATGATTTCTTCCAGTTTATAGGTGCATAAACTGAGGCCCAAGAGGATAAAGCACTTGTTTAGTGTCACACAACTTTTGTGGGTGGAATTTAAAGCTTTGAATGTCTGACTCCAGAAAAGATCTTTTTCCTATTCCATACGACCTTGCTCAAGAATTTCCTATGCTGTTGTCATCCATCGTGTTGCTGGGTTTTAGGATTTCTACAGTGAGCTAGAGTCATATAGGATAAGGGGATCTCAACTGAGGAAATCCCTCCATCAGATTGGCCTGAGAGAGGGCCTAGCCTACTAGGGGTGGTGCCACCCCCAGGGTAGGCAGTCATGAGCTATATAAGAAAGCAAGCTGAGCAAGTCAGGGGAGCAAAGCCAGTAAACAGCTTTCATCCATGGTCTCTGCTTTAAGCTCCTGTCTTGAGTTTTTGCCCTGGCTTCCCTTGATAGACTGTCAGCTGTAAGCTAAATAAATGCTTTCCTCTCCAGGCTGATTTCGGTCAGTGTTTTATTATACTGACAGGAAGCCAGTTATACTGTTTTATTATAGAACAGTATACTGGGGGAACATTTAGCTCAATTGAGAATCATATAATTCCAGTCCTAGATCAGTAGAATAGAGATGCTGGCTCCATTTGGATTTTTTTACCTAACATTTAACTGATAATTATGGTTATGTGGCAGAGTCACATTATACAGCCTAAGATGGTACAGAAGGAAGTGCATTGAGAATTCCTTACTGAAAGAGCTGGGTATTTACTTATTGAAGACGCAGATATGATGAACGACATTCCAATATCAGTGTTTATGAGAAGTATAAAAGCCATACACAAGAGAATTAGAAACACAGGAAACTGTGGCACTCAAAACTTCTGTGGGTGGAGGAGGGGAGAAGGGATGATATGAGACACTACAAGTAGCCTGAAATCGAAGACTTCTCTACGCTGTGGATGGTCCTGAAGATGGTCCTTCATTCAGAAGTGGTGCTATTTCCCCCAGAAGTCAGCTCTGTGTTACACAAACATCAGCAGGACTGCGAACCTCTTCAAGCATTATGTGGATCTTTGTGTTGGTATATTAGAAGGACAACCACCAGAATCACAATATCAATACCGTGATACAATAAACCCTTAAGGGATGGACTTAGAGACACAAAGTGGAAAGACTAAAAGTTCTCTAAACTTCAAAACCATGAGTTAGTCTTGACAGTCAGATGTGCAGAATAGAGGCTCTGCAGAGAGCTTGAGAAAGATCTTTATGTCCTGTTAGGGTGATGATAACTGGAGATCTTCTGCTGCAGGATTGCTACAGAAATAGCAAGATAAAAGGGTTTTACTTAAATATGCCTTGCTATCACACTGTGATGGTTGCATTTGAGTTTATGAATAAACATGCTTTTAAAAAGTCACAGTTGCTCTTAGCAATTNGGCTCTGCAGAGAGCTTGAGAAAGATCTTTATGTCCTGTTAGGGTGATGATAACTGGAGATCTTCTGCTGCAGGATTGCTACAGAAATAGCAAGATAAAAGGGTTTTACTTAAATATGCCTTGCTATCACACTGTGATGGTTGCATTTGAGTTTATGAATAAACATGCTTTTAAAAAGTCACAGTTGCTCTTAGCAATTATATTCCATGACCTGGGCTTGTTTAGCCTCAATTTTAAAAGCCATTTTAAGATCCAAAACATTGAATCTTATGGGTAAGATTGATGGGGTCCAGCACAAGCACGCCAGTTATATAGCTTGTCATATAAAATGGGCGTGAATAAAGCATTTCTCCCAGTCAAGGTCTTGATGGGCATAGCCAAGGTCTTACGTTGCTCTGTCCGTTAAATGGGTGCCAAAGTGTTGGCATGGCTTCTGACAAGAGCCAGCTCTTCAGATGATGGGTATATGAAAAAGGGTTAGTTGTTAGGATAGGAGATGACCCTCACAGGCTTGTGTGTTGAAGGCTTTGTTGCCTTTCATGCTTTTAGAAGGTGCTGTAAATTTTTAGTAGGTGAGACCAAGTTGGAGGAAGGAGCTCACTGGAGGCATGTGTTTCAGGCTTTATATTTCTCTCCCCTCTTCCTGTCTGCCTCTCTCTGCTTTCTGGCTGCCTGCAGAATATGGTTCTATCATATTCTTCCAGGATGATGTTCTCCCTCACCACAGCCTGGAAATGGCAGGGCTGGCTGACCATGCACTGAAACCACAAGTCCACATAAATCTCTCCTCCTTCCAAATTAGTCCTCTCATATATGCATCATGCTAATGAGACTCTAATACATTAGTCTTCTTGGTTTCAGTTTATCCAAATAATTATCTAGACTCCTTAAATTTCTTAGAACATTACAAAGGAGAACTAGAATTCTTGCCCTTTTAGAGTGTAGGTACTGGACGATATCCTTAGATACCGCTGTAGTACAAAGCCTATGGCTCAGGAGCACAGCAGTTTCTTCAGAGAAAGTTCTAACAAGGAGGAGCATATCTTTGAAACAATATTCCTTTTGCTTACAAAAGATCAAACTGCAATCAATGGATGATGGTTCCAATTGTGGCAGAGTGAAAAGCTCCATCCTCCTTCTTTTGCTGACACAAATAGAATCTCTATGAAGGTGGAATAGCGCTTCTAGAACAGCTTGCTGTGAGCTGGTCCTTTTTATAGTGCACTTAGGGTTAGGTAGTCCACATCTGGAGGTCTACCTTCTTTATTGCTGTACTCCTTGTTACCCACCCACAGCAGATCCCAGCATAGTACCCATATATAATGCTGAGTGTTGGGATTTGAAACTATTCTTGTCAGAGGCTCAATATTTGTCAGATGTGTCACAGGGTAGATGATGCAGAGTATCTGCTGAGAAGTTTACTTACAAAAGCAGGGTGAGGACATCAGCCCTTCTACAATAGAGTTATGAGGGGAATAAGAGAGGACACTAGGAAGGAAACATACCACATGCTGAGCAATGCCTGTTCTAGACACTAAGCAGACATTTCCCATATGATATTCAGGGTAGTTGAAGCCCAGTGGACAAAATGACATGGAAGTGTTTGGGAATCATCTATGTAAGCATTCCATTGAGGTTGTGTTGAAGTCCTCAAATCCATATCATGGTGTGCTGCCTCTAGAATGAGGAATAGCAAAGACCAGCCAAAGTAGCCAGACCAAAGTAGACTCCAACAATGATGGCCACTTGTGAACAGTTGGGAAAGCTTTGACAAAGGTGGTAGCAGGAGCTCGGGGAGGGGGTGGTCTTGGGATACATTTTCTTCCCTCTTATATATAACTGTGGGAATGGACCTGGGGAACAGTAATAGAAAGAAAGAGTAAGACTCTAGAGCTTGGAGGATCTCCTGCTCCTCTGGACTTCCTTTGTGGGTGGGAGAAGGATTTAGAGGGTTTTAAAGATGCATTTTTTGGGATTGGAATATCATATGGCCACCTAGTGGAGTTGGCAGAGTAGGTTGAGAGGAAGGTATTGGTGAACAGCACACTACATGCTTTGGAAGACACTTTCATGTTAACCACTGTTTAGCTGCGAGATAGAAATGGATTTTTTATGAGACAAAACTGCATTGTACAGCATTGTTACAGCTTGCCTTTTGGAGTGACTGGAAATGGTATTAGAATGTGACCAGACTTCTTATTTTCAATTTTTGATACATTCTGCTTTCTAGCTCTGACACAGATATATTAATAATTGAGGTGATAAGGTCTGGAACCAAACCTTTCAAAAGTTGAAAGAAAATTAACTTCCTTATAAATTGTGTGATGTTGAACAAATTACTTAAGCTTACTGTGTTCATTTCTTCATCTTTAGACAAGGGTGAGAAACTCACTAACTTCCTGAGATTGTAAGGACCAAGTGAGTTCTGGAGGCTCAGCACAGTGTCTGACACAGAAAAAGCTCTTGCTAAGTGTTAGGATTATTGTCATTATTTTATTATTCTATTTCACTGATTTTCCAGATGGTAGGAAAACAAGCCGTAAGCTCTGAAGTGTCATTATGTTTTACTCCAGTCATCAAAATGAGGCTGAATTTTCTCTAATTCTGTGTCTAAAAGCCCAAAGGGGAAAACCTTTCTGATCACTTGAGTTTGATTTCATTCATGCCCCTGACCAACATGGTCCAGTGGTCCATCCCTGTGAAAACTTCTCAGGTGAAACACTCCACTATATCTACAAAGCTTGCCTTAACCTATGGTTGTGATACAAATACAAGGACCATCAGGATGAGTCCTTGGCCATCTAGAAGGGAGAAGGTAGAACTTCAAGTGTTCAGGATGATGCTGCAAGGAGGGGCATGGTAGTGGATCCTAGTGGGTATCTACCCTTTTTAAAGCAACTGCTGAGACCTTTGAGACCTCTGCATTTGGGTGTCTTATATAGCTTCATATCACACACACTGAAATCAGAAACAAATAAACATAAGCGAAATATTGTGACTAATCAGGCTGGATAAGTGCATGTATGAAGAAGTATGGAAATAATGATGGCTGACTTTTGGGGGCCTAATCAGTTCTCTGGTCATTGACCATCAACTTTTAATTGACAAGTGGAGCCCAAATCCAAGCACCTAACTAACCCTGCTCCAGTCTTGCTTTCTTAGTTCTTGGTTATTGTCTCTACATCCTTCTTTTCTGCTTATATTATTTTCTTGACCCCACCTTCTGATGACCCTAGACCCTTTAGATGAAGTTGAGGAACTAGCATGAATGCATGACTATTCTTTTCTTTTTCCTAAGATAGAGTGAAGATGGAGGTGGGAACAGGAGCATGATTCACCATCTTCTTCCCCAGGGACTTCATGTTACCACGCCTGCCTCACCATTTAGTTAGATCAATGACATTCTTCTTACAGTAGCTGTGAATCACAGACTGCACCAATAAAAATTCAAGTTAGCTCATGGTCTGGATGTTTAGGGTGGTTTGCAAATGGTCAAAGTGAATAATATACGTCTATAAATGCCAATAGTATACTGTAAGGTGTGGAATAAATTGCTTCCACCTATACCGATTGAGGATTTGTTGTACAGGTGGCATTTTAGCTGGGCCATGGTGGATAGGCAGGATATTAAAAAGGCAGGAGAGCAGTATGGAGTATCAGAGTGAGGGAGGCCATGTCAGATACATGAGGAAGGTCAGATATGCCTGAAGCTCTGGATGAAGAGCTGAATAAGAGATAAAGCTGTAATGCTACAATTTCCATGAAAAACAGCATCCTCTTCCCCAACAGTTGCCTGTAGGTAGCATTTTGTAAACTGGGAATGACAGCATCTATTTGAAGAGACAGGTAGAGTCAATGGAGAACTTGTGTGTTTTGTTATCTTTATGGAAGGCAGGCTGATTATGATGTGCAATGTTTCTGGTTCATGGTAGATTTAAAGTCCATCACCTCTAAGGACATTCGTCACTCTTGATTCATGACTTAGAAGATGCTCAGAGTAGTGCTCAGTGGACAGCATGGAACAGATATGAAATGCCTTTCAAGTATTCATCCTCAACATGTGTATCTTTCCTTTACCCCCAGAGACACAAGCATCTCCCAGATAAAATTAGATTCGCTATCTCTGATTAATATCAACTACACAATTTATTGTTTCTTTAAAAGGGAAAAGACAATAATTCTAGGTTCCAGCCCAGGATCTGAAGCAGAACAAGTTCACAATAGAGCTTGGGTAAACGGAACCACAAGAAAGCATAAAGGAGTTATCAGTTGTAGGACTAGCTTTGGAGTATGCAGGGTGGGAGCACAGGAGAGACTGTGAGGCATCATTTAGAGAGTGTACTCAGAAATGACAGACTCTGTTCCACTGGCCTCAGTGGGAAGTTTGAGAAAAAGCATTTATGGACCATACAATTGCTGGAAGCAACAAAGACACAGAACTTAATCTGAGCTTCCAGGAATAATTACCCAGAACCACACTGCAGCATTTAAGCTTTCACCCAGTCAGGAAGTGTCTGCTCTGGAACCAAGTGAGCTCAACTCCAATTTATGTGAAATATATGATGGCTCACACTGTGTCTCTCTCTCCACCCAACTCAGCTCTGAACGTAAGTCCCAAACCATCCCATCTGACTAGAGGAACTAGATCACACTCAGTTTATGTTCCTGGGGGTTTGGGAAGTTGGGCTTCTACTGTTGTTATACCCGACGCAGTAGAGTAGGCTGGATAAGCTGTTTTCCAGTGTGTGCCACAGCTAAGCTGCAGGAAGCCTCTAGGGGAGACACTGGAAAACTCATTCTTTCTTACACAACAATAGTTCCTGGAGAAACTGTGCTACCTAGAACCTGAACCAGGAGTCCCTGCCCATGGGGTAACTAGTAGTCCTTCAAAATAACACAGGGATGGTTAGAAGGGCAACTTGCTTCCGAGACTAGGAGAGGATGACATTTCAAGGAGACAAGTATACCTTCAACCTCCATCACTGGGAGACAGAAAAACACCATTCAGTGGTGAACTGAAGATGGACCAAGAGTGAAATTTTATCATTTATGCAAAAACAGTCCTCTTTCTCTCTCTCTCTCTCTCTCTCTTCCTCTCTTTCTCTCTCTTTCTCTTGATACAGAGATCAAATAGGGATACATGAGCCCTATTTGTCCTGGAATTTGATGGGTAGACCAGGATGGCCTTGAATTCACAGAGACCTACCTGCTTTAGCCTTCCACATGCTAGGATTAAAGGTATACACCACTACTCAGGGCCTTTGAAAGATTCTTAAAGCTAGAAAGAACTGGGAAGTTAGCTAGTCCTCCTGAGATGATGGAGTATCTCTTAATAGTGATTGAAGTTATTTTTAGCTTTATCCAGATTCTTAGTTTATTTTTTAGTTTTGGGTTCTCATTTTCCAGGTCAATGCTCAGTGGCAGGTTGCCTTCCAGATAAAATATGCGAACAGGTGCAAGAATAGAAAAATTTAGTAACAGCAGAGTTTAAAAATGTTAATGAAATCAGGACACAAAAGAATCATTGGAGTTTGGCTCTCTCAAAAGCTTAGTCAACTTGTCAGGTATTTAAGCCTGTGGAGAAAAACGTGACTCTGAGCTGGGAATCCTCTCTGGAAGACATAAGATGGGAAAGTTCTCCTTGCAGGGGGAAAATCAGTTGAGGGTACTGCTTCAGTCACAAAGGAAGAGAGTTCCTTTATAAAGGGATAATTAATTTTTCTACTCCATTTATTTTTCCTGCTTGGTAATTATGGAAAGTCTCTGGGTTGACAGCCGAGTCTGTGTCCAGAGAGAGTGTTCTTCTCTTGCTTCTGATGGATGCAAGTACTCATAGAAGCTGCATGAAGTGGCCTTCCCACAGTTAGTGTCAGCTCTGAAGGCCAATAGTAAACATCAATAGTGAGCACCTACCTGTCGACCTTCCTGCCATAGAGGTGGTGTGGAAACAAGAGAATGAGATAAAATGGAGGAAAGAAAGAGTCTTGTGATGTAGCTTAGGAGTGGCACTATTAGAAGGTGTGGCACTGTTGGAGTAGGTGTGGCCTTGTTGGAATAGGTGTGTCACTGTGGGAGTGAGCTTTAATACCCTAGTTCCAGCTGCCTGGAAGTCAGTCTTCCACTAGCAGCTTTCAGATGAAGACATAGAACGCTCAGCTCTGCCTGCACCATGCCTGTCTAGAAGCTGCCATGCTCCCACCTTGATGATAATGGACCGAACCTCTCAACCTGTAAGCCAGCTCCAATTAAATGTTGTCCTATATAAGACTTACCTTAAACATGGTGTCTGTTCACAGCAGTAAAACCCTAACTAAGACAGGTTGGCCTCAAACTCACTCTCCTCCTGCTTAATCTCAAGAATATATGATTTCAAGTATGTGCTATCATGCCCAATGTACAATGGAGCACTTATTGAATAGACATGTGAACATAAAGAAAACAGATATGTAGTAAGCTCAGTCCTGGAGTCTAGGGGAAATGAAAAGATAAGGTATTGCTTTGTGTAGAGGGGCTATCAGTAGCGTAGAGTTTAAATAAGGAGACCTGGTGAATCCAATGACTCAATGGTAAGACTTTGCTATACCATAAGTTGACTTTTCCCTGTCTCTTTATTTTTGGATCAGTTTAGGCTACAGTTGCATTCCTTAGCTGGAATTTTTATAGATTATTTTATTTTATATGTGTAAGTGTTTTTACTGTATGTATGTATTGCATATGTGTACCACCTGTATGCCTGGTGCCTGTGAAGGTCAGGAGATGGGGGTTGGATCTCATGGAGCTGGCATTATGCATGATGGGTACTGTGAACTGGTCCTGGGTTCTCTGTAAGAGCAGTAAGTGCTCTTGACTACTGAGCCGTCTCCTCAACCCCTCATCTTGGGTTTTTAAAGCAACTTTTTGATGAGAAGACAATTTGCAAAAGTTTGGGCAGAGACACTGGCAATGCCTGTAGGCACTATTATTGCTGGGACCATGGAAATGGTGCCCTTGGATCCTGGATAGAAGTCGGAGCTGTGTAAGATCTACCTGAGAATAATGGCAGCTATAGAGGAAGGGCAATGTTGCTAAAATGAATGTAAGAAGGAGAGGTGAGACATGTGGAAGAAATAAGTCCCATGGCATTTCTTTCTTTCATCTTCAGCCTTTTGCTAGTTGTTCCGTTGGTTACTGTGAACGTAGGCAGAAGCCAGAGAGTAATGGTCCATAGTGGTGCCTCACAGAGACTAACCACAAGTGATATCAGGCAGAGAAGAATGAGGAATGGGGTGCTGACGAGAGTGAGAGCAAGTGAAGACTAACCAGCATGACACTCTCGAGTTTCCTGTCTTAAATATCAGATGCTCGTGCTGTTCTCTAATCAAGTTCCAGAGAGAAAAGAAGGTTGGCTTAGGTAATTACTGCTGTTCCTCTCTGTGAATAGGTTTTCTTTGCCAGCGTCTGGATTACTTACTCTTGAGTAGTTGTTTTCATACTTCCAAACAGTTCTGGCAAGAAGTGGGAAAGATAGATCTGGAGTTTCAGAGTCTGACCTCTTCCCCCAGTACAGAGTCTTGGAAGGGCATTTTAACTCAGAATTGGCTGAAGTACACTTAGATTGTCCAAATGTTAGGCCAAGTTTGAAGAACCCTCAGCAGTAGGAGAGAGCTTAGCTTACTCTCCACACTTTCCCTACATGATGGTCCCAAAACAGTGTGGTCTCCCTTAGACGCAGCATCACTGTGTTGACAATAAGGGCATTGAGTACTCTTGATGATATTGTTGCCTGTAAAGACCAGGTTGAGGCTGCAGGGGATGACTTAGCATCTGACCCAGGGTGGGGAGTCCATGAATCCTTAGTAACTTAGGAATATCCCTCCTTTTAGACCCCATTCTCTATAACCAAAGAGGTTGGGATCGGTTAGCAAATGTGTATCCTCCTCTGCTCCAGTATCCATCCTTTCCTTTGCTTGTCTTCATCATATTGTCCTTTGGTGTACTGGGAATGTGATTCTTTCATGTGTGGCAAGAGGACCATGCCACCAGACAGAACTGGTAAGCCTGAGCCAGTCCAACCCCAGAAATCTCAGAATTGAGAACGGTGGTAGGTGTGGGGCCAGTTCCCTGATAAGCTCTACTTGATCTGGAACACGTAACCATGACACCCCATCAAGAGGACCATAACAATCAGTCATATAGCACAAAAACCTGGAGTTCTCCATGCTAATGAGGTGTCTAGATAGGCTCCGAGTGTTTAGCCAATGAGCTTCCTTCCCTTCTTGGATATTCCCACAAAGGTATTTAATCCCTGGTTTGCTCTGAGTAAGATGTATGCATTCACATCCGCCATCAAATGAAGCAGTTTGGACAAGCAAGAACAGTCTCCTCCATCAAGGATTGCCTCGTAAAGTGCCATGCTTAAACATCTAGGATCTTTGCTGTCAGGATATCTAATTGTTTGTTGTTTTATCCTTTGCACATGACTACTTAACTAACCAACAACTGGCCTAACCTCTTGGGGCCCTAGTGTTTGTATAGCCTCTGAAGAGTCCCCAGGATTGTAAACGTCACACACTTGCAGAAACTATCTGCACCTGATAAAAATCACACCCCTGCTAGAGCATGAGGCAAATTGTAGTCAGTTGCTGTGGACAATCTAAAGCAGCCCCATATCCCATATCGGATAAGAATATAAAAACATACTCTTATAAGATTTCTGTTTTTTAAGGAAACCAAAATTATCACTACAGAAGTGTGGTATCAACCTCTAATTACTAGTTCAAGGCCAGTTCAATATATATATAATAAGACCCTGTCTCAAAAAAATACTCAAAATGATAGAAACAAATGAAAGAAACATGTTTGTTAAATCTAGAGTTAGGATGGGAAGGAATACAAAATCCACCCAGTTTTTTTTTTTTTTTTTTTTTTTTTGGTTTTTCGAGACAGGGTTTCTCTGTTTAGCCCTGGCTGTCCTGGAACTCACTTTGTAGACCAGGCTGTCCTCGAACTCAGAAATCCGCCTGCCTCTGCCTCCCAAGTGCTGGGATTAAAGGCGTGCGCCACCACGCCCGGCCTAAAATCCACCCAGTTTTAAGCTGGAGTACAGAAGGAAGCAATTGGAAAGATTGATCAACTTTCTGAATGACCTTCAATTCTTCTCTCTACACTGGAAATAACATCCATCATTGATGGCAAGGGACTCTCTAGTTTTATCAGCTCTGAAATAGAGGTTTATTGATTAAATAATAAATATTCTTCATTCTTAGTGTTACATAAAAGAATAGACTGTTTTATAACTGAAGCTATCTTATATAGGACTGCATCAATTGCAATAAGATAATATACACTTAATGCATACACAATGAGACATGTAATTCATTCATCCATCCATTCATTCTTCTCCACTTTCCCCCAAAAATATTCCACTGGAAAGAAAGCAAGTCACTATTAAGGTTTATGGACATAAAGAGGAAAACCAAAAATGACTTCTCTAGCCCACCACCCACCAGAGATAGTGGAAAAGAAAAGTTATTAGGACATGGGGAAAATAGAAAATAGTTTAGAAATAGTTCTTTGGGTGCAAGTCCAATTGTTGTGAAGATATCAGCAGTCCAGTCCAGTAGCAAACTCCAAATATGAATCGGTAGCTGCTGTCCAGTCCACTTGGCCGTCACCACACATGAACCAGCATGAGCAGTTCAATCCTGAAGAAACCGCAAGGCTTGTCAACCAGCCCGAGGCCAGAAAGCAGCAAGAAGCCTCAGGAACTTCACAAATGCTTTGGTGAGATTCTCTCTAAGTCATCACCACAAGCTAGGCTCAGCAATGCACTCACTACAAGGGAAATCAATACATGTATGTCCTTAGCGAAGAACAGTGAGGTAGAGCAAAGCAAATGAATGCGCTAGTCCCCACTGTCTATGGGGTCATGTTTATATTCCTTTTGACCACCATTTGCCTTTTCATGTATTTGCTATAGTAAAACATCCTTTCACCGGGGCCTGCATCAGGAAAACATCCTTTCACCTGTGTCTGCTTTCAATCAGGAAAACATTATTTCACGTGTCTGCTTTCCAAGACATCCTTTCACCTGTGTGCCCCGCCAAAACATCATTTGTCATAATGGACTTTCCAAAGAAACCAGAACTTTCCACTTCAGATAGTCATTCAAATAACTCTGAAGTCATTTCTGCTTGATTTATAAATATTAGTTCTTTTTTTTTTTTTAGGTGGATTTAGTCCTACTCTTTAAGGATGTTTCTTTACTCAAAGGTTTTTATTTCACCTAAATTTGTGACGGTTTCGCTAGATTATGTTACCTGAAGCAGAAGGACCTACCCTAATATGGGATGTACCATGAAAGGGGCTGGGTTCCTGGAGTGAATAAAAAGCAGAAAATGATTTGAGCAGAAGCATTCATTACTTCCTGCTTATTGATGTGGCATGGCCAGCTGCCTCAAGCTCCTCACTGTGAGTGCAGAACTGTAAAGTCTACATTTCTTTTTCTTTTATTTTTTATTAGATATTTTCTTTATTTACATTTTAAATGCTATCCTGAAAGTTCCCTATACACTCCCCCCCACCCTGCTCCCCTACCCACCCACTCCTACTTCTTGGCCCTGGCATTCCCCTGTACTGGGGCATATAAAGTTTGCAAGACCAAGGGGCCTCTCTTCCCAATGATGGCCAACTAGACCATCTTCTGCTACATATGCAGCTAGAGAAACGAGCTCTGGGGGTACTGATTAGTTCATATTGTTGTTCCTCTTATAGGGTTGCAGACCCCTTCAGCTCTTGGGTACTTTCTCTAGCTTCTCCATTGGGGGCCAAGTGTTCCATCCTACTGATGAATGTGAGCATCCACTTCTGTATTTGCCAAGCACTGGCAAAGCCTCATGGGAGACAGCTATATCAGGGTCCCTTTAGCAAAATCTGGCTGGCATATGCAATAGTGTTGGGTTTGGTGGCTGATTATGGGATGGATCCCCAGGTGGGGTAGTCTCTGGATGGTCCATCCTTTCATCTTAGCTCCAATCTTTGTCTCTATAACTCCTTCCATGGGTATTTTGTTCCCAATTCTGAGGGGAAATGAAGTATCCACACGCTGGTCTTCCTTCTTTTTGATTTTCTTGTGTTTTGCAAATTGTATCTTGGGTATTCTAAGTTTCTGGGCTAATATTACTTATCAGTAAGTGCATATAAAGTGACTTCTTTTGTGACTGGGTTACCTCACTAAGGATGATATCCCCCAGATACATCCATTTGCCCAAGAATTTCATAAATTCATTGTTTTTAATTGCTGAGTAGTACTCCATTGTGTAAATGTATCACATTTTCTGTATCCATTCCTCTGTTGAGGGACATCTGGGATCTTTCCAGCTTCTGGCTATTATAAATAAGGCTGCTATGAACATACTGGAGCATGTGTTCTTATTACCAGTTGGAACATCTTCTGGATATATGCCCAGGAGAGGTATTGCTGGATCTTCTGGTAGTACTAAGTCTAATTTTCTGAGGAACCACCAGACTCATTTCCAGAGTGGTTGTATAAGCTTGCAATCCCACCAGCAATGGAGGAGTGTTCCTCTTTCTCCACATTTTTGCCAGCATCTGCTGTCACCTGAATTTTTGATCTTAGCCATCCTGACTGGAGTGAGGTGGAATCTCAGGGTTGGTTTGATTTGCATTTCCCTGATGATTAAGAATGTTGAACATTTTTTTTTCAGGTGCTTTTCAGCCCTTCGGTATTCCTCAGTTGAGAATTATTTTATTTAGCTTTGTACTCTATTTTTTAATGGGGTTATTTGAATTTCTGGAGTCCAGCTTCTTGAGCTCTTTGTATATATTGGATAGTAGTCACCTATCAGATTTATGATTGGTAAAAATCCTTTCCCAATCTGTTGGTGGCCTTTTTGTCTTGTTGACTGTGTCTTTTGCCTTATAGGAGCTTTGTAATTTCATGAGGTCCCATTTGTCAATTCTTGATCTTATAGCACAAGCCATTGCTGTTCTGTTTAGGAATTTTTTCCCTGTGCCCATATCTTCGAGGATTTTCCCCACTTTCTCCTCTATAAATTTCAGTGCCTCTGGTTTTATGTAGAGTTCTTTGATCCACTTAGACTTGAGCTTTGTACAAAGAGATAAGAATGGGTCAGTTTGCATTCTTCTACATGACAACTGCCAGTTGTGCCAGCACCATTTGTTGAAAATGCTTTTCTTTTTCCCCTGGATGGTTTTAGCTCCCTTGTTAAAGATCAAGTAACTATAGGTGTGTGGATTCATTTCTGGGTCTTCAATTCTATTCCATTGATCTACCTGTCTGTCGATATACCAGTTTTTTTTTTTTTTTTCTTAATCACAATTGTTCTGTAGTACAGCTTGAGGCCAGGCATGGTGATTCCACCAAAGGTTCTTTTATTGTTGAGAATAGTTTTGCTATCCTAGGTTTTTTATTATTCCAGATGAATTTGCAAATTGCCCTTTCTAACTCAGTGAAGAACTGAGGTGTAATTTTGATGGGGATTGCATTGAATCTGTAGATTGCTTTCAGCAGGATAGCCATTTTGACTATATTAATCCTGCTAATCCAAGAGCATGGGAGATCTTTCCATCTTCTGAGATCTTCATCAATTTCTTTCTTCAGAGACTTGAAGTTCTTGCCATACAGATCTTTCACTTACTCACTTACTTATTTAGAGTCACACCAAGGTATTTTATATTATCTGTGACTATTGTGAAGGGTGTTGTTTCCCTAATTTCTTTCTCAGCCCGTTTATCCTTTGTGTAGAGAAAGGCCATTGATTTGTTTGAGTTAATTTTATATCCAGCTACTGCACTGAAGCTGTTTATCAGGTTTAGGAGTTCTCTGGTGGAATTTTTAGGGTCACTTATATATACTATCATATCATCTGCAAACAGTGATATTTTGACTTCTTCCTTTCCAATTTGTATCCCATTGATCTCCTTTTGTTGTCGAATTGCTAGGACTTCAAGTACTATATTGAATACGTAAGGAGAAAGTGGGCAGCTAAAGTCTTTGTTTCAAGGGCAGACTGACTGTGTTGGTAATCCTGGGTTTTATAAGACCCTTCTGTGCTCTTGAAATGTTAGCCAAAACTTTGCTAAATTAATTCCCTTTGGTATGGTATTTTGTCATAGCAATGAGAAAAAAATACACCGATTCACAGAATTCATTCATTTGTTTCTATTCTCTTCCTTCTCAAAGCGTTGTATACCCAGGTATCTTCTACAGGCAGTTTCTGGTCAGGCCAGCCTAATGTGTCCATAGAACTCTGTTGTTGGGCAACATGCCTGGGACTTATTATACTATTGAAAACTAATGTGGTAGATGTTATTTCTGCAGTTAACTGGTGCATGCACACACAGTTCATTTCTCTTTTATTTTTGGCCTGACAAGGCAGCCTTGTAGATAGAGAGGCAGAGGCAGAGGCAGAGGCAGCCTTTTGTGTCAGTGATCTCCCACCCACCTGTCCTAGTCTATATTCTACTGTCTTGAGGTGGGGGTGTGATTGACGGCTTTATGAGAGCAGCACTCAGAGCCATGCCTCCCTTTTAGAACACCTGCAGAAAAGCAGACTCTAGCACTTTAAACGTCCAAGAACTTTTTGTCTTCTATGGCATTCAGCAGGGTAGGGGGTGCAGCTGGGTGTAGGGAGGTGTACTGGCTGGTTTTGTGTGTCAACTTGACACAAGCTGGAGTTATCACAGAGGAAGGAGCCTCCCTTGAGGAAATGCCTCTGTGAGATCCAGCTGTAAGGCATTTTCTCAAGTAGAGATCACCCATTGTGGGTGAGGCCGTCCCTGCGTTGGTAATCCTGGGTTTTATAAGAAAACAAGCTGACCAAATCAGGGGAAGCAATCCAGTAAGCAGTACCCCTCCATGGTCCTTGCATCAACTCCTGCCTCCAGGTTCCTTCCCTGTGTGAGTTCCAGTCCTGACTTTTTGGTGATGAGCCCCAATTTGCTTCTTGGTCATGATATTTGTGCAGGAATACAAACTCTGACTATGACAGGAGGGGGTGGGCTTCTATTTTAAAATTGTAAGTGTATTGCTTGCTTCAAATAAAAAAAAGTATATACATAGGTAGGTTAGAATGAAGCCACTCCCTAACTCTTCATCCTAATAAGCTCTGTTAATGGTGGGTAACACCTATCCACTGTGTTGGTTAAGAGACCCGCAGAAGCTGTGTAGAGGTCGTAAAGGATCACATGACAGTGCTTACCAGGGATGAGAGCTGGGCATAGACACACTCCACATCTTTTGTATTTGAGATGTGTTCTGGACTAGTCAGAACCAAGCCTAGAGGCTATCATTTTGCAACTTTATCACATCAAATGGCAAATAAAACTGTATTGATTTTTGTTTTGTTTTGATTTTGTCTTAAAACAATAAATCCTTCTGCTTGGAAAATGTCAGATCTGTTGTATTCTGGGGAAATAAGGATTGGGTCAATTGAAAACTGCTCTCTTAGGACTAGAGAGGCTTCCGCTCTGTGCTGGACCAGGAAAAAACCTTTATAAGATTGATTCCTGCTCATGATTAGGAGTCATACACTGACCCAGGCTACTCAGGCATGGGAGAGGACACAGGCAAGAATACCAACATTTTCTCTTTTTTTTTAAAAAATTTTTTTTAGATTTATTTATTATTATATCTAATTACACTGTAGCTGTCTTCAGACGCACCAAAAGAGGGCGTCAGATCTCATTACAGGTGGTTGTGAGCCACCATGTGGTTGCTGGGATTTGAACTCAGGACCTTTGGAAGAGCAGTCAGTGCTCTTAACCGCTGAGCCATCTCTCCAGCCCCCAACATCTTCTCAATGGATTTTTGAGGACAAAATCAGTAGTTCAAACAGACACATAGGGATTCATTCAACTTATATTAGAACTTACCCCTATGTCCAGGAAAGTTTTAGCCTTTGGAGACACAATGTTTCATCAACTATCAGCAGCTGATTTACAACCAGAGGCAATAAGAGCTTATAAAATGTTTCTCAAATTTACTCTTCAATAGAAATCATGGAGTTGGATATGTTTGACCTGGGAATATTTTTCTAGCCCTTTCTCCATCTTGCCTGTTCCATTTGTCTTGATGTTGATGGGTTTGTATGCTGTTCTTGTTCTCAGCTGGCTTTCAGCTGACTCTCATTAAAGTGCTGACCGATGGTCAGGGCATTTCTGAGAACAGCACAGACATGTTCTATCCTCAGCTTTCTGGGGGAAAATATGAGATTGTGATTCTAGTCCCAACCTTACTACTCAGTAGCTTTGTGACTATGGAAAATCATTTAGGCTTTCTGGGCCTCATTAATCATAATCCTTGTTCTTCTGCCCTCCTGAGATGGCTGAAAGACTCGGTAGGATGTGGTTATGCTTTGAAAATTGTTGAATGCAATATGAAAGCAGGAGCCTGTAATTACTCCCTGTGCTCTGTTGCTTAGAGACAGAGACCTGGGTGATTATTATCACAGGGTGTTCACAATTCATGGGCATCTTCTTTTTGCTCCATCTCTCAAGGGAGTGATCATATCAAACCTTGGTCACTTCCTTCTATTCTGAGGTGATAGACTTTGGTTAATGAGGGAGAACTAATTTTCTTCTAGAAGATTTTTGCGTGAAGGGCAAAAGAGAGTAAGAATTTTAAAAGGAAGTTTTCTATGGAGAGGGCAGGATAAGAGTGAATTTTCATGAACAATATCAGCAGCAATCAGTTACTTGTCAGGAAAAATAAACCTGGTTTAAAAGACTTGGAGACCCTGAACTATATGACCATAGAATAATTTATGTTTGTTATGAACAGCTATGAGATTTCAGCAAGTTCTTGAGGTCAGGAAATTCTCTCTCTCTCTCTCTCTCTCTCTCTCTTGCCTTTTCTTTTTTGTTTCTGAGACAGTCTCTCTCTCTCTCTCTCTCTCTCTCTCTCTCTCTGTTTAATGTAGCTCTGGTTGTACTGGAACTTGGTAAGTAGACTAGGCTGGCCTCAAATTCATAAAGATCCATCTGTCCCTTGAATGCTGGGATTAAAAGCCACGCCCCGCCACATCTGTCAAGGTACCCCCCCCCCCATGTTGCTAAGGACCCCTAATTCAGTAGGTCTGTGATGATCATGTAAGATTCTTCTATTCCAATAAGTTGTCAGATTAAATTAAAGGCTGCTGGCTAGGGAAAGTAGTGTACGATATATTCTGCAGCACAAAAAAGAATATCCTTAAAGCACAGTCTCTTAGTAATATTTAGTGGCTTCTACACTTTAGTAGTGTACTATTGGGAATAGATGTTTGGATTTGGTTATGTAGCTCTGTGGTAAAGCACTCACTAATGTGGGCAAGTGCCTGGCTCAATCTTTAATGCCAAAATGAACAAATGAATGACCTAACCGACCAACCAAAAATGACAACAAAAGACGAAAACATATTAGTTACTCTTCAATTGCTGTGATAAAATATCATGACTGAGGTAATTTATAGAAGGGAAGGATTTATTTGGGTTCAAACTTCCATAGGAATAGGATTAATTTCTGTGGGGACAGCAGGGCAGCAGGTGGCAGTCCTGATGGTGGGAGCTGGAAGCTGACAGCTGAGAGATCACATAAACACAAGCAGAAAGAGCGGGTGGTGAGTAGTGCATGGCTTTAAAACACCAAAGTCTTGGTCTCCCAGGTCCCTCTGAGACCAGTGTGCACAGATCAGCTTGCAGACTGCGGAAGGGTGAACAGTGGACTGCAGAAGCAACAGAGCTTCTGGGACAGGCAGAAGTCACACAGCTTCTGGGACAGACCCCCGTTTCTGGCTGCAGAAATCCGGGCACCTTCCCTGCCAGAGAAGAGGTGGCCGCCCGGGAGGGCTGCAACCTCCAGAGCAGACTGTGCAGGTGAGCACTCAGACTGCGGAGGCAACCCATCTTCGGGGACAGGCCCCGTTTCGGGCCTTCATCTTCAACCAGGAAAGTCTGAACACCAGACCTCTGTGTACTTTCCCTGCAAGAGGAGAGCTTGCCTGAAGAGAGTACTCTGACCACTGAGACTCAGAAGAGAGCAGGACTCCCAGGATAGCTGACAGATGCTAAAAGAATCACAAGAGGAACAGGCTCCAGCCAGAGACAACTTAACAATGAACTCAAGGGAATACCAAATGGCGAAAGGCAAAGGTAAGAATCTTACCAACAGAAACCAAGACTGCTCACCATCATCAGAACCCAGCACTCCCACCTCAGCCAGTCCTGGATACCCCAACACACCAGAAAAGCAAGATTCAGATTCAAAATCATATTTCATGATGGTGGTAGAGGACCTTAAGAAGGACTTTAATAACTCACTTATAGAAATACAGGAGAACAACGCTTAAGAGGTAGAAGTCCTTAAAGAATCACAGGAAAACACTGCTAAACAGGTGATGGAATTGAAGAAAACTATCCAAGACCAAAAAGGGACATAGAAACAATAAAGAAAACCCAAAGTGAGACAACTCTGGAGATAGAAACCCTAGGAAAGAAATCAGGAGCCATAGATTCAAGCATCAGCAACAGAATACAAGAGATAGAAGAGAGAATCTCAGGTGCAGAAGATTCCATAGAGAACATGGGCACAACAATCAAAGAAAATGCAAAATGCAAAAGGATCCTAACTCAAAACATCCAGGATATCCAGGACCAAACCTATGGATAATAAGGGTAGATGAGAATGAAGATTCTCAACTTAAAGGGCCAGCAAATATCTTTAACAAAATTATAGAAGAAAACTTCCCAAACCTAAAGAGAGAGATGCCCATGAACATACAAGAAGCCTACAGAACTCCAAATAGACTGGACCAGAAAAGAAATTCCTTCCTACACATAATAATCAGAACAACAAACGCACTAAATAAAGACAGAATATTAAAGGCAGTAAGGGAAAAAGGTCAAGTAACATATAAAGGCAGGTCTATTAGAATTACACCAGATTTCTAGCCAGAGACTATGAAAGCCAGAAGATCCTGGACAGATGTTATACAGACCCTAAGAGAACACAAATGCCAGCCCAGACTGCTATACCCAGCAAAACTCTCAATTACCATAGATGGAGAAACCAAAGTATTCCATGACAAAACCAAGTTCACACAATACCTTTCCACGAATCAGCCCTTCAAAGGATAGTAACGGGAAAACATCAACATAAGGAAGGAAACTACACCCTAGAAAAAGCAAGAAAGTAATCCTTCAACAAACCTAAAAGAAGGCAGCCACAAGAACAGAACCCCAACTTTAAGAACAAAAATAACAGGAAGCAACAATTACATTTCTTTAATTTCTCTTAACATCAATGGACTCAATTCCCCAATAAAAGGACTTAGAGTAATAGACTGGCTACACAAACAGGACCCAACATATTGCTGCTTACAGGAAACCCACCTCAGGAAAAAAGACAGACACTACCTCAGAGTGAAAGGCTGGAAAACAATTTTCCAAGCAAACGGTCCTAAGAAACAAGCTGGAGTAGCCATTCTAATATCGAATAAAATTGACTTTCAACATAAAGTCATCAAAAAGGACAAGGAGGGGCACTTCATACTCATCAAAGGTAAAATCTACCAAGATGAACTCTCAATTCTGAATATCTATGCTCCAAATGCAAGAGCAGCCACATTCATTAAAGAAATTTTAGTAAAGCTCAAAGCACACATTGCACCTCACACAATAATAGTGGGAGACTTCAACACCCCACTCTCACCATTGGACAGATCTTAGAAACAGAAACTAAACAGAACACATGGACACTAACAGAAGTTATGAAACAACATTTTTATGCTAAAACAAAAGGATATACCTTCTTCTCAGTACCACATGGGACCTCCTCCAAAATTGACCATATAATCAGTCACAAAATAGGCCTCAACACATACAAAATATTGAAATTATTCCATGCATCCTACCAGATCACCATGGACTAAGGCTGATCTTCAATAACAGCATTAATAATAAAAAGCCAGCATTCACATGGAAACTGAACAACTCTATACTCAATCATACCTGATCAAGGAAGAAATAAAGAAAGAAATTTAAGACTTTTTAGAGTTTAATGAAAATGAAGCCACAACATACCAAAACTTATGGAACACAGTGAAGATAGTCGTAAGAGGAAAACTTATACCCCTGAGTGCCTCCAAAAAGAAACTAGAGAGAGCATACACAAGCAGCCTGACAGCAAACCTAGAAGCTCTAGAACTAAAGGAAGCAAATTCACCCCAGAGGAGTAGATGGCAGGAAATAATCAAACTCAGGGC
This sequence comes from Mus minutoides, assembly GCA_902729485.2. Taxonomy (NCBI): domain Eukaryota; kingdom Metazoa; phylum Chordata; class Mammalia; order Rodentia; family Muridae; genus Mus; species Mus minutoides. Next base: position 49,353 of record LR753482.1, on the reverse strand, counting down.
TGAAATCAACCAAGTAGAAACATAAAGAACTATTCAAAGAAATCACCCTAACCAGGAGCTGGTTCTTTGAGAAAATCAACAGGATAGATAGACCCTTAGCCAGACTAACTAGAGGGCACAGGGACAGTATTCTAATTAACAAAATCAGAAAAGAAAAAGGGGACATAACAACAGAACCTGAGGAAATCCAAAACATCATCAGATCTTACTACAAAAGACTATACTCAACAAAACTAGAAAACCTGGATGAAAAGGACAACTTCCTAGACAGATACCAGCTACCAAAGTTAAATCAGGATCAGATTAACTATCTAAACAATCCCATTTCCTCTAAAGAAATAGAAGCAGTCATCAATAGTCTCCTAACCAAAAAAAGCCCAGGACCAGATGGGTTTAGTGCAGAATTCTATCAGACCTTCAAAGAAGACCTAATTCCAATTCTCCTCAAACTATTCCACAAAATAGAAACAGAAGGTACTCTACCCAATTCATTCTATGAAGTCACAGTTACTCTGATACCTAAACCACACAAAGATCCGTCAAAGAATGAGAACTTCAGATCAATTTCTCTTATGAATATTGATGCAAAAATACTCAATTAAATCGTTGCAAACCGAATCCAAGAATATACAAAACGATCATCCATCCTGACCAAGTAGGCTTCATCCCAGCGATGCAGGGATGGTTTAATAAACGGAAATCCATCAACATAATACACTATATAAACAAACTCAAAGATAAAAACCACATGATCATCTCCTTAGATGCTGAGAAAGCATTTGACAAAATCCAACACCCATTCATGATAAAGGTCTTGGAAAGATCAGGAATTCAAGGCCCATACCTAAACATAATAAAACCAATATACAGCAAAACAGTAGCCAACATCAAACTAAATGGAGAGAAACTGGAAGCAATCCCACTAAAATCAGGGACTAGACAAGGTTGCCCCCTTTATCCCTACCTATTCAATATAGTACTTGAAGTCCTAGCCAGAGCAATTTGACAACAAAAGGAGATCAAGGGGATTCAAATTGGAAAGGAAGAAGTCAACATATCACTATTTGCAGATGATATGATAGTATATATAAGTGACCCCAAAAATTCCACCAGAGAACTCCTAAACCTGATAAACAGCTTCAGTGTAGTGCAGATTTCAAACAAATCAATGGCCTTTCTCAAAGGATAAACAGGATGAGAAAGAAATTAGGGAAACAACACCCTTTACAATAGTCACAAACAATATACAATACCTTGGTGTGAATCTAACTAAGGAAGTGAAAGATCTGTATGATAAGAACTTCAATCTCTGAAGATAGAAATTGAAGAGGATCTCAGAAGATGGAAAGATCTCCCATGTTTATGGATTGATAGGATTATTATAGTCAAAATGGCTATCCTGTGGAAAGCAATCTACAGGTTCTATGAAATCCCCATCAAAATTACACCTCAATTCTTCCCTGAGTTAGAAAGGGCAATTTGCAAATTCATCTGGAATAATAAAAAACCTAGGATAGCAAAAACTATTCTCAACAATAAAAGAACCTCTGGTGGAATCACCATGATGGACCTCAAGCTGTACTACATAGCAAGTGTGATAAAAACTGCATGGTACTGGTACAACAACAGACAGGTAGATCAATGGAATAGAATTGAAGACCCAGAAATGAATCCACACACCTATGGTCACTTGATCTTTGACAAGGGACCTAAAACCATCCAGTGGAAAAAAGATAGCATTTCAACAAATGGTGCTGGAACAACTGGCGGTTATCATGTAGAAGAATGTAAATTTATCCATTCTTATCTCCTCTCAAGTCTAAATGGATCAAAGACCTCCACATAAAACCAGAGACACTGAAATTTATAGAGGAGAAAGTGAGGAAAAGCCTTGAAGATATGGGCAAAGGGGAAAAATTCCTAAACAGAATAGCAATGGCTTGTGCTATAAGATCAAGGATTGACAAATGGCACAAATAATATAAAATATCTTGGTGTGACTCTAAATAAGTAAGTGAAAGATCTGTATGATAAGAACTTGAAGGCTCTGAAGAAAGAAATCCAAGATCTCAGAAGACAGAAAGATCTCTGATGCTCATGGATTGGCAGGATTAATATAGTAAAAATGGCTATCTTGCCTAAAGCAATCTACGGATTCAATGCAATCCCATCAAAATTACACCTCAGTTCTTCACTGAGTTAGAAAGGGCAATTTGCAAAATCATCTGGAATAACAAAAAACCTAGGATAGCAAAAAGTCTTCTCAACAATAAAAGAACCTCTGGTGGGATCACCATGCCTGACCTCAAGCTGTACTACAGAGCAATTGTAATAAAAACTGCATTGCAGGGAGCCATTCAACCGCTCCTTAAAGACGCCATCGACTGACTCAGCTGTACTGGCATAAACAACTCTTAATTGGCATTAGGCAGTGTCAGCTGTGGTTTGATCTTGTGCCCGAGCAAGAGTCACGGGGCAGCCTCAGACCAGCTGGTGTATAAGCAAGAGTCACGGGGCATCCTGAGACCACCGGATGAAACTTGTAGAGGAGAAAGTGGGGAAAAGCCTCGTAGATATGGGCACTGGGGAAAAATTCCTGAACAGAACAGAAATGGCTTGTGCTGTAAGATTGAGAATTGACAAATGGGGCCTCATGAAGTGGCAAAGCTTCTGTAAGGCAAAAGATACTGTCAATAAGACAAACATGCCACCAACAGATTGGGAAAGGATTTTTACCAATCCTAAATCAGGGGACTAATATCCAGTATATATAAAGAACTCAAGAAGGTGGACTCCAGAAAATCGAATAACCCCATTAAAATATGCTGGTGAGGATGTGGAGAAAAAGGAACACTCCTTCATTGTTGGTGGGATTGCAAGCATGTACAACCACTCTGAAAATCAGTCTGGAGGTTCCTCAGAAAATTGGACATAGTACTATAGGAGGATCCCACAATACCTCTCCTGGGCATATATCCAGAAGATGTTCTAACTGGTAATAAGGACACATGCTCCACTATGTTCATAGCAGCCTTATTTATAATAGCCAGAAGCTGGAAAGAACCCAGATGTCCCTCAACAGAGGAATGGATACTGAAAATTTGGTACATTTACACAATGGAGTACTACTCAGGTATTAAAAACAATAAATTTATGAAGTTCTTGAGCAAATGGATGTATCTGGAGGATATCATCCTTAGTGAGGTAACCCAATCACAAAAGAAGTCACTTTATATGCACTTACTGATAAGTAATATTAGCCCAGAAACTTAGAATACCCAAGATACAATTTGCAAAACACAAGAAAATCAAGAAGAAGAAGGAAGACCAAAGTATGGATACTTTATTCCATCTTAGAATAGTGTACAAAACACCCATGGAAGGAGTTTCAGAGACAAGGATTGGAGCTAAGATGAAAGGATGGACCATCCAGAGACTACCCCACCCGGGGATCCATCCCATTTTCAGCCACCAAATCCAGACACTATTGCACATGCCAGCAAGATTTTGCTGCAAGGACTCCAATATAACTATTTCCAGTGACGCTATGCCACTGCCTGGCAAATACAGAAGGGGATGCTCATCGTCTTCTATAGGATGGCTCCTCCAGGGCCCCCAATGGAGGAGCTAGAGAAATTACCCAAGGAGCTGAAGGTGTCTACAACCCTTTAGGTGAAACAACAATATGAACTAACCAGTACCCCCAGAGTTCGTCTCTCTAGATGCATATGTAGCAGAGGATGGCCTAGTTGGCCATCATTGGGCAGAGAGGCCCCTTTGTCTTACAAACTTTATATGCCCGAGTACAGGGGAATGCCAGAGCCAAGAATTGGGAGTGGGTGGGTAGGGGAGCTGGGCGGGGGGGAGGGTATAGCGAACTTTCCGGATAGCATTTGAAATGTAAATAAAGAAAATATCTAATAAAAATAAAAATAAAACAGCAAAGCATCTGCTTTAGCAAAAGCGTACCTCCTAAGCTACTCAAACAGTCCACCAACTGCAGACCAATGATTCAAACGCTCATCACTATGAGGGGGAAGGAGCGTCTCATTCAAACAAACATAGTCCTAAAACGTGAAAGAAAAAGAAATACTTGTTTTGTTAGGGTATATGAATTGCTGAAGAATGATATCCCAGACTCAAACTGTGGGAATCATCACGGGGCTTCGCATAAGGCCAGGGCACCATCTTGGCCCATGCGGCCACACCTGCTTCCCACAAAATAGTATGCAAAAAACAAAGTGTATTTTTTTCTGCATGCAGGGGCCCAATTCCATCAGGATGGAAGTACCCCTAACTAAATTTCTGGGGGTTTGGGGAATACTATGATTCAGACTAACTATCCTTGCTTTATGCCAAAGAGGGGACCTCTTGACCTCTAGGCTGAAAGTTTGGCTAATTGTCCTTTTGCAAGCAGCGGGGGTGGGGGGGTGGGGGTGGGGGTGTCCCTTTTTACATAAGTCTGTGGTTGTTCCAGTAACTGACTTGCCCAGTTCTGGGGAGTAGAAACTCAGGTCTGGTCTCCTGAGCTGCTAATTTGCGGCCTGTCATGGAGTCAGCCTGGCTCAGGCTAACTCAGTCCTTTCAGTTTGCCATTTGTCTGGTGGTATAAGCATTTGACTCTGACAGCGCTACCCCTATGTCTTACCTTTTGGTGCTCTCTGAATCTCAGTTTCTCTCTGAGATTTGGGTTAAATTACATGATGTTTAAAGTCTTTGAATGCCATAGTAAATTATGAAAGGAATGTCAGGATGCAGGCTGAACTGCTGTGGAAAAGGTTTCCATGACACAAGAAGATTGTGACAAAGAATTGATCTTATATCATTTCTAGAAGAGCCCATTGACCTGGACTAGTAGAGGAACTATTTTCTCTTTGAGAAAAGTCATGGTTAATGTCATGACTCCTTCCCTGCATATTGATCCTTTAAAAGATTATAATTTATCACTAGAAACCTTGAGAACTGTTAGATTCTCCAGGCTGCCACTTAAACAGCAGCATGAGAATGGCCACTAGATATCTATCAATCCTGGATGTTCAGCTCTGTCTGCGAGGGGAAAGTTCCTTCTCACCTATTATACCAAGGTAGGGAACCTCATCTTGCAGCCAAGAGCCCTAAGGTGAAATAGAGTGTTCAGCGAGGAATATAGTGCTCAGGCTTCGAAAACTCTCTTGTGAGTAACACAGTGGTACTCGCTAAGAGTCAATAAGAACCCAACAGAACTTTCCTGCCTGAGTGATGATACTTAGGAGGGTATGGTTGATTTTCTGGCACTGAAAGCAGTTGGGGCAGATGCAGAAAGAGGATGAATGATACTGATATTACTATTTCTTTAAAAAAAAAACTCACCAAATAAACAAAACTACCTCTTTGGGTTAAGTACTAAACCCATTAAGAAACAGAGGTTTGGCAATTTGAGCTGCCTGTCCAAGGCATCTTAGCTTGTGAGTGGGATTCAAGTCCTGGCCTGACAATGACTTGTCCTGGAAAACCATTCCCAAGAGAAACTGAAGGTCACATTGGGAATCATATTTATTCTTCAGTCCTAGACCATTAATCTTGGATTTAGAGGTAAGATATAGTCACAAGGAACATAGAAATAAGACAAGACAGTGAAAACAAGTTGTGGGAACTTAGGGCTTTAACTGTGAAGGGAGCCCAGACTCTATTCAAAGATTCTTTTTTAAAATTTTTTTTCAAAGATTATTGATGTAAAGGTACTTCTTATTTAACAGGTACCAGTGACTTTTTACCTCAACGTGGACTGTTGCTTCTTGGCTATATGAAACCACAGCTGCTCTTGACTTAAATCATACCCTTGAGCTCACTTTGGTCTCATGGGACATCATGAACTTTCTACTTTAGCATTTGCTTTGGTCCATCTAAGCCTTCTGTGCTCATCCATCATCTGATCATCAGGCTGAAGTATAATCCGCCTGGAGAGTACAGATGCGCGCCTGCCTGAGATGTGTGCAGGTTAATCACAAGAGACATGCACTCTGTCTCTCCTGGGCAGAGTCGACCTAGATTTCCTCGGCATGATTTTTCACAGTTCACTACATCAGGGTTAGGGAAAGTCTGGACATATAAAAACTTTTTCAGATTTTTAAAACCTCACAAGTAATAGAACCTAGTTTTTTTTTTTTTTTTTTTTTTAAAGATTTATTTTATTTATTATACGTAAATACACTGTAGCTGTCTTCAGACACTCCAGAAGAGGGAGCCAGATTGGATGGTTGTGAGCCACCATGTGGTTGCTGGGATTTGAACTTAGTACCTTCGGAAGAGCAGTCGGGTGCTCTTACTCGCTGAGCCATCTCACCAGCCCCCAGAACCTAGTTTTTATCTACTGAACGAGCACAATCCCATCCCTAACATGTACCTGGCACGGTGTTGCGATCAGGCAGAGTCCTGCTGTACTAGAAGGTGGTGCTTCAGAGTGAGCCTTACTCTATCTAGGCTTTGTAAGCAGTGTTACTACATTTTGAGGATAGGGGATGGCTCTGCACCTGGTGGACATATAATTGGCACCACCTCACTGGTACCACACATATAACTTTGACCAACAACTGACTTATTTCTTTGAGTAGAAAGTATGCCACCCTATACATGTATTAGGGAAAACTGCAACTGTAGGGACATATCATCATGTGAAAACAGTACCAGGGAATCAGGCACAAGAACTTATCAGATGCACCAGACCAAGAAAAGGCTATAATTCCCTTATACAGACCCTATAAAGAGGTGGTCTGTTGTGGATTTGGTTTATTGATTATATTATGTTAATTGGGTTCCCAAACAACCCAGGAAGTCTCACGACAGATTCTGTGCTAAGGTACAATCTTACCTGGGTTGTGTCTGTGAGCATGGTCACCAAACCAGGTCCCACCAGAGCTGGGCTTCTTACAAGATAGAGATGGTTGAAGATAAGTGAGGGCTTGTCCATCTGGCCCAGATGAGCAGCATAATTGGTAAATTTGCAGGCAGCCAATGGCTGGATGGGGAGATAGAGGCAGGACTTGAGGTTCCTGGCCAAGGAACAAGGAGAGAGAAGAGAAGGAAGGACCACAATGCTGGGGAAAGAGAAAGAACAGGCTTGAGGGCTGGAGAAGCAAAAGCATACAGCCATGCAAGAGCCGGGGAGGAGCCACCCCAAGGGGGCCTTGTTTGGGTCTCGGGTAACACAGATGGAATTTAGATTTTAGTGAGTAATAATTTAGGAGTATTGGAGGAAGGGGGTGTTAGCAACATGGAGGTTTGAGAGCGGCCTAGCCATTGAGCTGTTTAAGGCATATTAAAATAGAAGGCTGCATGTTGCATGTTGTGTGTGTTCTTCATTTGAGAGTCCAGACCATTTTGGTAGGTGGCGAGCAACTCGAGCTGCAGCCACCGATGGGGCAATTTGAGTAACAGCAGTAATAAATGCAACAGTGGTCACCTAGCTTTGATATAGGGACAGTCACTACCAACCTGTCATCTGGTCACCTGTGGAGGCATCAAAGGATCTAAAGCAGAGAACTCTGACTGTCCCAGGGACTTCACCTGAGTGTGGTCACTCTCTATTTGAATTGTTATCTGCCAGTCTTTGTTGGCCCTCCAATAAGTTCATCCACACCTAGTTGTCTTCTTTACCTTGATCCTCCAGCGCAGCTCTGACCCTGCAACCTCCATTTCCAAGCAAGGCTGTGGCAGCTTCTTCAGCAACACCCCCAGTTTCCAGTCTTATCAATATAGACTCTCTTTGTATTTCTATCATCTTCCCTGATACTCAGGACTTCTAAAACCTTGTGAATTGTGTGATAGCCTCTTAACCTCTTATAGCCATTCTGCAACACACATGTGCATGCACACACATTCTCTCTCTCTCTCTCTCTCTCTCTCTCACACACACACACACACACACACACATGCTCTCTCTCACACATACACAAACACACACTCTTATAAATGCATTTACTATGTGATATATTGCATTTAATCTCAGAGTTAGTATTAGTAATTAAGATTGGAATAAAAGAACCTGTTTGTCTTGGGCCAGATTCTCAAGGGAAGTGAGACTATCTAGCAAATTGCTGATATCGCAACTGTCACCTGTTATGGAATTTGTCACATGTTATAGAATTTGTCACACATTATGGAATTTGTCACACGTTATGGAATTTGTCACACGTTATGGAATTTGTCACATGTTATGGAATTTGTCACATGTTATGGAATTTGTCACATGTTATGGAATTTGTCATATGTTATGGAATTTGTCGTATGCTATGAACTACTGAGTTTATTGTGACTCAATAGATTCTGACATACGAGCAAGAGACAAGCGTGTTTGTCTATGCTTCTGATGTAACACACTCACAATAGAAGCATTAGCATAGGAGGGATTGCAGAGGAAAAACAATATTAAAAAGTAGATTTTTTTTTTTTGTGCCAAGGGAACCTATACTACAAGAAAATGGACAGGATGTTTGGAGTTGTGATGATCAAGTTTAATGGATAAGATGCTAATTTATGCAACAGATCTTCATAAGGCAGGTCCAATGGCAGGTATCTGTAGGTTAGCAATTCCCACCATGTTGAAACACCCCATCTTAAGTAAGGCTCAGGAAGTACTAAGTTAAAGTGTTCCATTCAAGGGAGGCTTGTTAAGACTCAAGAAGCAAATAACTCTCATGCCTCAGGAAGCCACTAAAACTGTTCATTCACAAGGTTCCTTTCTCCCCAAGGCTATATAAATGGTGAAGACTGCAGGGGAGGGAAGACTTTTTGGCCAGTTGAGCTGCCTGCCAGTCACTCAGAGAGCCCCAGGGATGTGGCTTATGAGTCACCCTGCCTGCCTTTTGTTCCTTTAAGTAACCTCTTACTCATACAGTGGAAGAAACACCAATAAACTTACTGTTTCTCCAAGCTGGACTTGGATAGATTCTTTCTTTGAACTGGTATCGGTGCCTTATCTGAGGTGAGCAGATGTTCATGTCTCACCAGGAAAAAGTCACACAACAGCATCAGATGTACCAAATAGACAATTATTTTCATTCTGGAGGAGCTTGAGTCTAGATGATGCTTACAAACTACTAAAAAGGATGTTGGGGACTTTTATTGAGTATTCACTAATTTATAGGCATTACATAGGCCTTTGTCTTTTGAGCTGAATGTGAAAAGATGAATTAACATGGAACTCTTGTCCTTTAAAAAGATTCATATGATGAAAATCATGTGAATAAATGTCATGTGCAAGTGAAATGGAATTGCTAGAAATATGAACCATGTGGACCCAAGGTATGCTTAGCTAGAGAAGGAAGCAAATTTGAAGTGTAATGGTAAAGAAATAGCATGCATTTCTTCATAACAAGATACTGCTAGCAGAGTGTATGTGGATTATCCAGGGTTGTTTGGTACCTGTAAATTCAGGATAAAGATAAGTTTCAGTTAAACAGGGGGTATACATTTTAGTGACCAAGGTCCTTGTGTTATGCTCATTTTGGAAGCATTTGAAAACCCCAAAAGACCACCAAGGAGCTGATATCCATGTAATCACTCTAGGGTCTTTATTCAAGCTCAAGCTTGGGCTCACCAATTTAGCCCAATCATAGTGTCTAGTTGTTTGGTCAAATACTGGTCTGCATATCTCCTGTGCCCCCATTTTTCTTTCTTTTTTTTAAATTTTTTATTGGTTCTTTGTAAAATTTACATCACACACCCCATTCCCCCTCATCTTCCCCTCCTTTCTCATACCTGCCTCCCACCTCTGCAACCTTCACTCAACAGAGAGAAAAAAATCTCATCATGGAAGTTGTAGTGTGTCACAGTGTGTCCTACAGTATACCCCTTTGTTCACAGTTCTTCCAAATGTCATTGCAATGAGTCCTTGGCCTGGTTTCAGTCCTCTGACTTTTGCTACACTATCAGTACAGGACCCTCACTGGAATTCCTCTCAGGTATCCTGTTATTTCCCTGTGTCATGGAGATTCTGTAATTTTAGGTCTGTACATCAGGACTCTGTATATCAGCACTACAGCAGATCATCAATGGGGTAGATGCTGGGGTGGGCCAATTCAAAATCTTGCATCTGGGCTTGAGAGGTATCTGAGCTGGTTAGCCTTCCAGCTCTTCTGTACCCACACCACCAGGATGATGGTGTCCTTGCTGGCCCATCTAGTTCCACAGCAAGCAGGGGGAAGAGGCAGCTCTCCCACTCTCATGCCCTTGGGCTGGCTTACCCATGCCCACACTGTCAGGACCAGTTCTACTATGCTACCCAGGTGACATGCAGGGACAGTTCTCCTACTCTCATGTCCCCAGGGCCAGCTCCCCGACCTGCCATAGTAAGTGAGGGACCAGGGAAAGGAGGAGGCATTGTTTCCACACTCCAATCACTGCACAGCAGAAAAAGTCAGGGTTGGCTCTCCCAGTCTCACACCCTTGGGATCATCTTACCCATATCCAGGGCCAGCTCTGCTTTGCTGATCAGGTGAGGTGCAGGGCCCTCTGTCTCTGGTGCTGCAGCAGATGAGGGGCAGGACTAGCTTTCCTGCTTTCATGACCCCAGGGCCAGCTCTCCTACCTGTTATAGGTGGCAAGAGGGAAGGCATCTCTTCCTCACTCATGTTACTTCACAGCAGAAGAGTTGAGGGGCCACACCCTTAGGGCCAGCTCAGAAATGACCCCAACACAGGGGCAGGGGCAGTTCTACTTCCTGCTCAGGCAAGATGCATGGCCTTCTCTCCTAAGTGCAACAGTGGGTGAGGGGCAGGGACAGCTCTCCCACCTGCTGCAGGGAGGAGGGAAGGGGAGGGAAGGGAAGGGGAGGGGAGGGAAGGGAGAGGGTCTTTTTTGTCATAGATGCCACCACACAGCAGACAATGCTTATGCACTCAGGCTGGCTCACCCACAACCCCCACATGCAGAACTAGCTCTACTATACTGTACAGGTGAGGTGCAGGAGCCACTCTCCAGAATGCTGTAATAGGTGAGAAATAGGGCCATCTCTTTCACTCTGTGACCTCAGGGCCAGCTCTCCTGCCTGCCATAGGTGGCAAGGGGCAAGAATGGTGTCACTGCACCTGCCCTCTTTCTATTGATGGTCTTTGTTTTTTTGGCATTGGACCCAATGGGTTTCATTAGTGTTGCTTATAGGAGTAAATGAGGTATTAGTTACAGAACTATGGGCAACTTATTAGTGGCTACACCATGGGGAAAAATGATTCAACCATTAAGTACATATAGACCCTTAGGGAGGAGTGAGATCTTGTGAGCCCCTTCATGTGGAGATATCCTTTAGATCTGAGTAACATTTAAGTTAGTGGACTTTGAGCACATGATGCCTTTTCTGTTGCTTCATCTATTCAGTTGGAAGCCACACGGGAAGTGTTAGCTTCCCCAACACAAGGAGAAAATCTGCCTGCCAGCTATGTTCACACTCCAGTCTGTGACATTGGTTCTATTCTGGTGTCCAGCCTGCTGGCTTGCACTATGGATTTCAGACTTGCTAGCCTTCATAATTGCACACAAAAATCCTTACAAAGAATCTCTCTTTCTTTATGTGTATTCAGTTGGGAGGATATCTTCTTGTCTAAGCTTGCATTTTAGAGTTCTTTTTGGCTGAAGCAATAGTTTAGTTTTTTATTATTTATTTTTTCATGTGCAGTGACAATTTTGCCTGCATGTATGTCTGAGTGAGGGTGCCAGATCCATTGGAACTGGAGTTACAGACAGTTGTGACGTGTTATGTGGGTGCTGGGAATTGGACATGAGTCCTCTAGAAGATCATTAGGGGCCTTTGACTGCTGAGCCATCTCTCCAGCCCCCAAGGTTGTTTTTTGTTTTGTTGCTTTTTAAAAAAAGAGTTTCTTTTAATTTTTTTATGCCAGGAGTTATTGTGGTTCGGTAACAAGGTTGTTTATTCCTGCTTTAAATTGTTGAACTATGTCCCTTCTAGGTTTGCACTGTATATTAAAGAAAGTGGGATATACTTGTGTAATTCTTACCAGTAATAAAATTCATCACATGATATCACTGGTAATTATTTTATTAACATTCAAGTTCTTGAATAGTGGTTTATTGGAAGATTATACTCTGTGTGTGTGTGTGTGTGTGTGTGTGTGTGTGTAAGTGCCTCATAAGCTTGACTGTGATTTCATTTCTTCTTGGAGTGGAGTGAGTCATTTCAGAAGCACATGGGAAGCAATGGAAGAGAGAGCAGAAAGCTTAGCACAGTCTCTCAAAGTTTCACTGTTTCTTGGTTTCATTTCTTCAAGGTAAAGCTTTCAGATCAGACATACAGGTCTTCCACCTACTGTCTTCGCAAATTTGGGCAGACTTTATGATGATGTGTTTCTCTTGCACATAGAAATATCAGAGAGGTTTTTCCAAGGATTCATTAAGACATTATTGATGATGCGATAGATGCATTTGTTCTCGCCCACATTTCCAGTCTGCAGATTCCCCAGGATGAATAGAGTGCAGGTGTCCCATTTATTGAAACTTACAAAAATATCACTTAGATAAAATGGAGTTTGCTTAACATCTAATTTTTTAAGAATGAAAGGAACTGTCAGGAAGTACATATAGCATTCATCCTGGGGAATCTACAGACTGGAAATGTGGGAGAGAACAAATACATCTAACTCACCATAAGTAAGGTTTCCATTACCATCCTAACAAGGTACTTTATAAATAGTGTCTTTTCCCTCCAGTGCCTACCACAGTGCTTTTCAAAGGAAAGAGTGAACAGATGGATTAGTGAATAAAATATTTAGTGAGTATAATCAGAATTATAGGATTAAGTATTATTTTCACTATCTTTAGTTCTCCTAAATACTGAACATGTCATTACTGTCTAAGTGTAGAACATAAGACGTCTCAGAATTCTGCAGCTCCATCTTCAGGCTGTGTTTATTACTGTCATATCCAACAAGACAGACTCTGTGTGAAATAGATAAAATAGAGCCTAGTGAGTAGAAATTGTGAGAACCTTTTAATGAGGAAAATAGTTCTGAATATCAAGTTGCTTTGCTGTCTCATTAGCATTTCTGATAGCCTCGTAAAGTCAAGATTGCAAATTTAGAGATGAATCAGTCAGCCTCCACCTTTCTGGGGAGGGGAGATTAGCAACTGCATCCTCTCTCATCATAGGTCTTGTGTAGTTTTTACAGGGCAGCTTAGAGTTTTGACCCTTCCTTATTGAAAGTTCCTATCTGAGCATGTGGCTATCAGAAGATGACTTTTGTAGGGTCTCTTTTCTCCTACTCTTTGCTGAAGCTGACTCTTGCTTTGCTGTTGTACTGTGCAGGTGAGCTTCTAGCTGATTGTGTGCATCTGTTATCCAATAGTGCCATATGAGTTTTGGGATTACAGATGTGTGCTACCACATCTGGATTTTTATGTAGCTTCCAGAGATGAAACTTAGGGTATCAGGTGTGGGGCAAGCATTTGCATCTCCCAGTTCTTTATTTTTCTTTTCATGGGTTTTTTTTTCCTTACCATTTCCCCTGACCATTACAGTACTCTCTACCTAGAACATTGCTGCTGTTTTAACAGCCTTCACATTATACTGACAAATCAAGAAAGAAAATGCTTAGACTGACTATACTAAACTAGATGCTTCAACTCCTCCAGGGATGTATATATGGGACATCATTCATTCAGCAGCTCCTTCTATTTTAATTAAGTCTGCTGGGTGCTGAGGTTGTCAAAAGCAAAGAGACAAAACCCAAATTATAGATAATTTTGTGTCAATTTTAGGTGGGGTGGGCCACAGTGCCCAAGTATTTGATTAAACACTCTTTTGGATGTTTCTCTGAGAGTGTTTCTTGACATAATTTATCCTTAAATAAGTGAACTAGAGTAAAATGGGTTCTCTTCTATCCTGTGAGTGGATCTCATGTACAAGTTGAAGGCCTGAAGAGAGTAAAGGCCGACTTCTTGTGAGCAGGAAGGAACTCTGCCAGCAGACAGCCTAAGGGTTGAACTTCAATGCTTTCCTGCAGGACTTCCTCGAGTTTTGGATTCATTAACCTTCACAGTTGTGTGAGCCATTTGCCTCAAATGAATGAGCAAACACACGTATATCTGACATGACAGCTTGATTTATAATTTCTCAGCTATGATCTGAAAGTGATAAATATTCAGTACAACTGATTGAACTTTGCTTTTTTTTTTGTTTGGTTTGGTTTGGTTTTTCGATTTCCCCAGGCTACTGATATATACCACAATATTCTCACTGCTGCTCAAGTATGTGTGGCTGCCAGTTACTTATACAATCATATGGGGAAAACAACCAGTAAACTGTATTGAGTACATTGTCCAATGAACTACATTGATAAGTTATAATATTTGGGAGGAAGTATTTTTAATTTGTAACTGGCTAGTTGGGATACAACCCATCATACATTGAGGGCCGGCCATCTCTTTCTCTTAATGGTTTCACTTCTGTGAAAGCCTCATTCTCAGTCCCTCAGTGCCCTCAGAGCCCACAGGCAAATGTTAGATTCCAATGGGGAAACTGCCCCCAGTGGCAATCTTACATCCACCTTCCTTCCCCACAGGGGATATGTTCTAAGAGTAAAGTGATGCCAGAAACTGGAGGAGTTAGAGAATTGTGCATATTTGTATAGTGTTTAATATGTGAGTTAGGCATAGTAACAGATCAACAGCAACAAAAATAAAACAATGATAATAGATTGTAATAAAAGTTATATGAATACTCCTGCTTTTCAAATTACTTTATTAGACTTTCACCTTCTTTACTCAAAGCAAACGCTATGAGATCGATCAGCAGAACTGAACTCGGGTCATTATCACTCCTGCAGTGGGGGCTGAGTAAGACCTGAACATAAGTACTGTGCTACCCTGATAGACCATATTGTGACGGGGATAGCTACTAAGTAATGAAAGGCTGTGTAGTAAATGCAGCGTGAATGTGCTGGATAAAGTGATGATCCACTTCTGAGTGGACACAGTGCTGCAGTGGGAGGTGTCACACTATTTTCAAGAGTACACAGTTTAAAACTAGTGAATGGCCTTTTTTTCCTGAAGTTTTCCATTTTGTGTTTTCGGGTTGTGGTTGGACTTGATCTACTGAAACTGCAGACCTGTGGGTAAGGAGGGGCTACTGACTGTAAAGTGTGCTTAGGGGCTGGTAAGATGACTCAGAGAGGAAAGGTGCTTCCTGCCAATCCTGATGACCTGAGGTGGACTCCTAAGACCCACATACTGGGGAGAGTCTTATAAATTGTCTTCTGATTGCCAGAGTTGCACCAAGGAAGGAAGGATTTATCATCTGGGGATACTTATAGAAATTTTTTGGGTATGTTTTCTAGCAGGATAGCATCTTAGGTTCTGAGATAGGAAAACACGTGTAAAGATTCTACTGTGTTCCTAATTCTAAGAAGGGGTGAAGTGTCCACACTTAATTGGAAAAAAAAAAGATTCTATGGTGTGGAAAACATTCTATTGTTTGTTGTGCTTTGTGAATTATCTGTGCAGGTGGTAGTGGTTAAAAAAAACTAAGGCATAACAAATGAGAAAAATGCTCATAAGTTAAAAAAACAAAACAAACACCAAGAATATACTCCTGTAGGCAGGCTGAATCTTTCAGAGACCCAAGCTGGAAAGGGGTTCATTTTTGCCTAAGAGCCCAGTGCAAAGCGAAACAAGACAACAAGACAACAAGACAAATGACGAAAACTAACAAAACCCAACCAACCAACACAAAAAGCAAGAGGCAAATGTTAAGTAGCCTTTGCTCCAAAGCCAGATGAAACTGACCTGAGAGGGAGTGCAAACGAGAGGGAGTTCCTGCAGAGGGCGCCATGTACAGAATCACCCAGGCATAGGAGAGCCGGCCTTGTGGAGCTCCCAGGGTACTGTCTCATTCTGAATATTCGTTAAAAAGCACCACCAGTTAGTACACTTGGCTCATTGTCTTTTTTTTTTTTTTTTTTTTTTAAGATTTATTTTATTTATTATATGTAAGTACACTGTAGCTGTCTTCAGACACCCCAGAAGAGGGCACCAGATCTTGTTACGGATGGTTGTGAGCCACCATGTGGATGCTGGGATTTGAACTTATCACCTTCAGAAGAGCAGTCGGGTGCTCTTACCCGCTGAGCCATCTCACCAGCCCCGGCTCATTGTCTTAAATCCATTGGTATGTGCACATGAGGGTTTACTCTGATAGCATAATGAAAATGACTGTTTTTTCTTTTTTCTTTTTTCTTTTGGAAGAGAACCAGTAGGCATTAAAATACGGGAGTCATTTGAGAGCTCTGCTCCATTTTCTGAAAGAAGTTTCAGAGACATAGGCTAAAAATAGATACCGAGAAGCAAAGGATGGGTGAATAAAAAAAATCTACACCTCTAGGCTAGAGACTGATTACAATAGGAAGATGATACTGTTAGCCTAATTGCACTGCACTGACTGTAATTAGGTTAAGAGAAGTTTAGAGTGCTATCGTTTCAAGGACACCTAGGTTTGTATGAGGTTTCAAAGTGTAGGTCCTAAGCAGGGAATGAGCATGTGTTGAGAGTTCTATCCATCCTGAGGCTGTCTGACAGCATAGTGTGAGGCTGAAGGAGTGTTTGCGTTAGCTGGCCTCCCTTTAAGCTTCGTAACCTCCACTCAGGTGGCCAATATCTCTCCCACATAAAGTGTCTTTTTCTCCCTGAGGTCTGTTTCACATAATTTTGTTCTATGGACCATAGCAACGATTGCCTGTCAACTCTAGATATATCTCTATAAGCCCGACTAAGCTGGGTAACTTGTGAAACCAGTCCTGAGTCCCTAGACTCCATGTCACCTCCCTGAACTAAGATTTTAAAACTATGTCTCTTTCCTGTCACATTTATTTGAATTTTAAATATATTTTATTAGCACATACTGATTTTTAAAAAATATTGACTTTCATATATATATATATATGTATATATATATATATATATATATATATATATATATATATATATGATACTTTGATCATTCACTCCCTTTTCACCCTCTATTGTTCATCCTCTTCTATCTTCTATACTGGTACTTTTCTTCTTCCTAAATAGTTCCTTTTCTTTCATGCTTAAAAAAATCTAGATTTGCATACAAGGAAACATGTAGTATTTGTCTTCCTGCAGCTGGCTTATCTTGTATGACATGGAGATTTTTCTAGTTCCATCTGTTGTCTTGCAAAGGTCATATTTTCATTCCTCTATAATGGATTATATCCCATCGTGTGTACAGGCCACATTTACACTCAAGTAGACCACCACCTGTAGATGCAACTAAGATGTCGAATTCACAATATTTACAAAGACTGTTGTTACACTTGTTCGTCCACAGAGACATAACATACGATTGAAGGTAAGAAACCCACCTATAAGGGTCATCATCACAACGTCTTGACAAACCACCAAGATCAAAATTATAAAACTTCTGGAAGGTATGAATCAAGGTAAGTGTCTGGGCTAATTTACATTATTACCGACAGGGTCCAGGTTGTCCCTTTGACTCTTCTGAGCTCCTCTAACACCTTATTAAGCACTTAGCACAGCGTCTTAGGTACTTAACACTTTATGTCTAAAACATAATATTCCTAAAAATAACTGTGGTTGATTCTGTTTCCTTCTTACATATTTTTTTTCAACAAGAATTTTACCACAAGTATGAAAGGAGAAACACCATAGACGTCCCTCAACAGACGAATGGATACAGAAAATGTGGTACATCTATATAATGGAATACTGTTTAGCTATTTAATACAAGGATATCATGAATTTTGAAGTCAAATGGATGGAACTAGAAAATATCATCCTGAGTGAGGTAATCTAGACTCCAAATGACAGGCATGACAGGAGGCTCTTCCCAGCAATGGACTGAAACAGATGCAAATACGCACAGCCAAACACTGGACCAAGGTCAGGGACAATTATGGAAGAGTTGGGGAAAGGATTGAAGGCCCTGAAGGGGAAGTGAACCCTATAGGAAGATGAACATAGTCAACTAATGTGGACCCCTGGGAGCTCTCAGAGACTTGCTTTTCACAACTTTCTTCTCTCTTCCATAATACCAGCCCTCATGGGGTCCTCTGATCCTTCCTGGCTCCTCTACTGATATGGTATAACTCTCACAGCTCTCCTGAAATGCACAGTTTTCAAAACTGCTTCCAGTGGCCTGTTGTTAATGCTGGGCAACTGCAAGCTCACTGAGGACTGTTGGATGCTGGGGCCTCTTAATTAGTGAGTTGCCATACTAATGCAAGGAGTTGTGTTTAATACAGATTTGCTTGTCTGAACTCCAGGTAAGTCCTAGTTATTTTTGACACAGTCCTAAGGTATAGATAAAAGAAAGTTTAAAATGGTAATTTAGAAGGACCAGCTTCCAACTTCTATAAACAGGAAAAATGGAACATAGACTATTGTTACATTTCAATACAACATTGCTGTAAGATAGTCTACACAATTGAGCCTCCAGGGACACACTCAGCCACTCATCCTTAGCATCAGAGCAGCTGAATCAATACAGTGAAATCCTACATTAATATGCTATTTAGAGGACATTTATGTTGAGTTCAGAAATCTAATTAGTGGTTTCCTATTCCATTTTTCATTTCCAGTTCACCTGTGTCTGTATTCAGTTCTCACTCTTGACTTCCATTCTGATGATAACACTTCACAGTGAAGCCCCAACCTTTTGACACAAAGGCCCAGGAATGAAATGTACCAGAAACAGCTGGCACAAAGAACTCAAAATGACTTTTCATTAAAACGCTTAAGACTCTGCATTATTACTAGAAAAGTGCTAATAAAATTCACTGTCAGTAATTAGGGAGGACATTTTCAATGTGCTTTCCCCCGGGGCTTCTCTCATCACTGGCTCCAAGTAATTCTCATGTCAAGGAAAAGTAAAATGATGCTATTGATACATTGCTCTTGGGTCATAGATTGTCTGGATGTTGTAATGTTCCTGTGCTCTAAACGGAGTCTCAGGGGAACAAAAGTTGATGTTCATGGCTAAAGTAAAGCCTCTTTCTTAATCCATTTATCTATACAAGGTCACTTAAGACTGAACTTCTTTATGTAACTAGGAATAAAGTCAACAATAACAAGTTTTTATCTACATGATTCTGTATATCATTTGGTCACCTAATGTATAGACACACACTGTTACCTGTGAAACACTTAAGGAAACCATTGTAGTGTCTGTGCACCCAGATCATTGGGCATTTAAAATACTGAACATATACCTTTGAATTGTATAGCTGTGAGTTTTGGGAAATGATTGTCTCAATGACTTCTTTACTGTCTTTGTGCTGACAATTTTAATTGTCATAGCTTAATGGAGAATCAAATTAAAGGAAGAAAACTTTGTTTTAGCTCAAGTCTTGGAGGCTTTGGTCTGGTCATTCATTTGGGTTGTCTTGTGGAGAAGAGGTCTCATATCACAGGGCTCAGGAAGCAGAAAGAACATGGGAGAAAGGGGCTATAAAGGGGCCTTCAAAGGCATGTTTATAGTCATCTGCTTCCACAACTAGGCCCAAGGGTCTGGTGTGGTGATACAGGCCTTTAATCCAAATAGTTGGGAGGTAGAGGCAAGAGGATCAGAATTCAAGGTCATTCGTGGCAACACAGCAAATCTGAAGCTTGCTTGGGCTAGAAGAGCTTAAAGGAAGACAGAGAAAGCATGAAAGAAAGAAAAACAAACAAACAAAAAAATCTAGGTTTAAAGTAAGGTACAAGAGGAAGAAAACCAGGTTTTCCACAGATTTCTAATGGTAAAACAATGAAGACCAGGAGATGGGGATAAATATCGTTAAGTGCTCAAAGAATTATGCTTATAGTCAAACTTCCATTGGAGATGGAGAGAAAATACTCAAATGAAGACTGAGAAAATTTAACACCCATAGACCTCTGCGTAAAAGACCTCCAAAAGTAGGTGCTTAAATTGAACTTAGAAAATAAGTGGGGTACAAGAAACAAAATTATATTTTGATGTTTAAATAAATTAATGACATGAAATTTATATCATTGGAGTTTATTTATTTACATATTCATTCATTCATTCATTCATTCATTCATTCATTTGCCTTTTTGTCTTTTGACAAAATCTGTCCATGTAGCCTGGCCTGGCACCGCATTGGTTATATATCCTAGGTTATTATGGAACTCATGATCCACTTGTCTTAGCTTTATGACTGCTGGGATTGCATGCAGGCATGTAATCCCATTGTTTGATTCTATAACATTACATTTTATCATGTAGATATATAATATCTACATGATATATGGCGGTTTGAGTGAGGAATGTCCCCCATAGTCTTGGGCATTAGAACACTTGGTCCCCAGTTGGTGGTGCTGTTTGGGGAGATTTAGTGGGTGGCTTGGAAAACACTAAGGGAGTGTTTTGTGAGTTTTAAGTTCTCTCTCTCTCTCTCTCTCTCTCTCTCTCTCTCTCTGCTTCACGCTTGGGAACTTTCAGCTTTCTGCTTCTGGGGCCAAGCCTGATGCTTGCTGTTATGCTGCCATTAGGGGCACTCACCCTCTGGAATCATAAGCTGAAATAAACTCTCTCTTCTCTAAGTTGCCTTGGTCACGATGTTTTTTCACAGTGACAGAAAAGTAACTACTAGAGAAGGAGATCTCTTAATACACCAATGTCTGATTTTAGAACCAGAAAAGGCACAAAAGAAGAGATAAAATGAAACAGCTTTATAAAATGTAGTATAACAAATGAAGGAAGGATTATTATAGATATTGGTACAAAAATATATAACGTCAAAGAAGTGATGTTCTATCCATGTAAGTTTGGGATATAAAGAAAATTTGGGGAGATACAATAATGTATCATGATCTTTATAATCACATAATGACACCGTTCTGCATTTTGATCATTGACTTTGCAAATGTACATGTCTGAGGGAGGGATCTGTTGTAAGCTTTGCTCACATTGTTCAGGACTTGGGATGAGCAGTGCATTGATGGAGAAATTAGCCAACTCCGACTACTTTTTTTTTTTTTTTTCCGACAGGGTTTCTCTGTGTAGCCCTGGCTGTCCTGGAGCTCACTTTGTAGACCAGGCTGGCCTCGAACTCAGAAATCCGCCTGCCTCTGACTCCCGAGTGCTGGGATTAAAGGCGTGCACCACCATGTCCGGCCTACGGCTAATTTTAATGCACAGTTTCATGATTGGTGTTTGCTGAAGGAAAGCTTCAGATCCAAAGACATTCCATAAGTAAGAATAGAGCTTACAGAAAGCAAGGAGCTGAGAGGAACGGTCTCCCATAGAAAGTCAGCCTCGGCTACCTCTCAGGGAGTGAGAGAGGGTTAAAGGCTGATGACTTGAGTACCAGCAGAAATGACACAGCCTCTTCCAGAAATAAAACTGCTGAAACCACCAACAGTCACATGGGGTCTGGCTTTCAGAATCCTCCTCAGGGGTCTTTAATGGAGCACGACTGGAAGCGTTATCAAGCAGCCGTTAATGCCCATCTCTGCTGTTCTGCCTCCTAAGCCAGCCTATAAAATCAGCCACTCAGAGAGACCACACTAAGTTCACTGGTCTGCACATGGACAAAATGCTGAGACTCCAAGTCATACTGCTGAGATTGCAAGATCCTGTAAGCAATGGGCTATGGCTAATTAAATTTGGTACCGCCCATAGCTTTGAGCTCCCTGGGTCTGCTGTGTTCCACAGTTTTGAGAGTCTCATTTTTGCTTTTCTCTGTTAATGACCTCCACGCAAGTGAATAACCCTCTAGACCCTTGGAAACCCAGACTCCATAACCTTATGCTCCAGTGGTCCCACTCCTGCATGGGCCCGCTCTTGGGCCTATTCTCTGGAGTACAGAGCAGTCAGTGTGTGCTCCTCCAGGGTTGAAGCAAGGCCGAGAGATCGCTTTTTTCATGAAGGAGAGAATAAAGGAGTTTAGGCTTGTATGAGGATCATCATTTCATTGTCATAGGTCCCTCAAAGAACTTCCCCATGGGTGGAGATACAGTGAGGATTGGTGTGTGTGTGGGGGTGGGTGGGTAAGTGGAGGCAGTGTTTAGATACACCATATTGTTTTTTGTTTTTTTTTTACAATAAGTTGATTGGCTTGATTATTTCTAAATTAGGCTATTGTGAAGAAAGCCACAGTGAATACTCATTCATGTACAGTTGCTTAATATTCCAAGATATGAATGAATCAGAGTTTATCTACTACCTATGATAAGAAACACAGTTTCTCCTTTCCTCTTATTATCTTAAATTTGCAATTAAATCCACCTTCTTGGGCATATTTTCAGAGTACCACCTTTAACAAAAATTAAATTATTATATAGACATGCATGCAGGCAAAGAACCATTTAATGTTTATTTAAAAAGTGACTTTATTGTGTAACTACACGGTAAGTGATTCCATTTCTATGAGCCATCTAAAATAGGCAAGTCCACCGAGGAAGACTGCAAAGAGTGATTGTTTCTTAACAATCAATTTTTTCTTTTTCCAATTTTTTATTAGGTATTTTCTTTATTTACATTTCAAATGCCATCCCAAAAGTCCCCTAAACCTTCCCCCCTTGCTCCCCTATCCACCCACTCCCACTTCTTGGCCCTGGCATTCCCCTGTACTGGTGCATATAAAGTTTACTAGACTAAGGGGCCTCTCTTCCCAATGATGGCCGACTAGGCCATCTTCTGCTACATATGCAGCTAGAGACAAGAGCTCAGGGGGTACTGATTAGTTCATATTGTTGTTCGACCAATAGGGTTGCAGACCCCTTCAGCTCTTGGGCACTTTCTCTAGCTGCTCCATTGGGGCCCTGTGTATTGAATGGAACAATCGATTTTTTTTTTTTTTTTTTTTTTTTTTTTTTTTTTTTTTTTTTTTTTTTTTTTTTTTTTTTTTTTTTTTTTTTTTTTTTTTTTTTTTTTTTTGGTTTTTCGAGACAGGGTTTCTCTGTATAGTCCTGGCTGACCTGGAACTCACTCTGGAGACCAGGCTGGCCTCGAACTCAGAAATCCGCCTGCCTCTGCCTCCCAAGTGCTGGGATTAAAGGCGAGCGCCACCACTGCCCGGCTTTCGATTTTTTTTTTTAACAAAAACTTTTTTTTTTTTGGCTAACCAGGTGGCTCAGTGGTTAAGAACATTGTCTGCTCTTACAGAAGACCAGGTTTTATTGTGGTAAAAATCCATAGACATGATTTTGGGTTTTTTTTGCCTGAAAGATAACTAATTTTTAAAAAATATTTTATTTATTTATTACTCGTGTGTATGCATATAATATTGGGAATGTGTTATATTTTACCATATTATGAGCTTTGAGATTGTTAAGAGGACAATTTTTCAGCCAGTGATTTGGCCTAGACTTGGGTAAAGGTACTGGTTTTACAGGCCTGACTAAGCTTAGTCCCATCCCTGGAACCCACGTAAGGTGGAAGGAGAGAATCAACTCCACAAAGTTGTACTCTGACCTCCGCCCATGCAGTATGGCATGTGTGCCCCACCCCATTATATAAGGAATGAAAAAAAACTTCCAATAAGTAACTCAGACACCCTGTAATTAGAGTTACAGACAATTGTGAACTGCTGTGTGGCCACTGAAAACTGAACCTGGTCTTCTATAAGAGCAGCCAGTGTTCTTAACTACTGAGCCACCTGGTTAGCCAAAAAAATGTTTTTGTTAAAAAATTGATTCTTAAGAAACAATCACTCTTTGCAGTCTTTCTCAGTGGACTTGCCTATTTTAGACAGTTCATAGAAATGGAATCACTTACCGTGTAGTATTCTATATCTAGTTCCTTTCTCTTAGTGCAGTGTTGGCAAGGTCCAGTCACGTTGTAGCTGGTGTTTCAATTGGGACAGTAGTAATTTATAGATAAATCTATCCCACTGTCCCTCTCTTCACAAACTCCAGTATTGAAGTCCAACTTCTCAATGTGATTGTTTTAGGGACTTGGACTTTCACAAGGAAAAATATGTTTTAATGAGGTTATGATAGTAGACACCCCATTATAGAATTAGGGTCTTATAAGAGAATCAGGCACTAGGACTCATCTCCTTTAAAAATAATTATTTTATTTTGTGTGTGTTTACCTGCATATGCTTGTGTACCACATGCATGGCTGATGCTCAAGAAGTCTAGAAAAGAGTGTTGGATTCCTTGGAATTGGTGTTCTATGTGGTAAACTCAACGGTGCACCCACGACTCTTAGCTTGGGTCCAGAAGATCTTCTCATCGGTCTCGAGAATGGGTGACTCGGTAGAAAGTCCGGGACTCGAAGTGGAGAAATGATTCACTCCTATACTGTTCTTCCCCTCCGTAGACGATCGGTCCTTGGTGTAGTCTACCTAGGAGTTAGAGGATGAAGGGAGTTTTTCCCTGGTAATCTCTGTCACTTAAGCCACCCAGTTGACAGTATTTTTGGTATTGTAGCCTGTATTGACTAGGACAATGACTAATGAAGTGTTAACATTTTATTCTTCTCTTTCCATCTGTTATTCTTTGTCTCTCAATTATAGCAAACACTTCTATTTTATTTTTATTTTTAAAATTATTTTTAATTTTTCGGAACCTCATACATGAGTACTGAAGTTACATTACTACCACATCCCCACTCCCACTCCTGTTTCTTCCATATACCCCTCCCTCCCAAATTCATGACCCCTTTTAAAATTATAACTGTTACCTATGTACATAAATATGTATGTATTCATACATCTATACCAACCTACTGAATTCATTGAGCTTGGCCTGTATGTACATATGCCCAGGGCTGACTATTTGGAATTGGGCAAACTATGACATGTCAAGCTCGTCCTTGGAGGGAACTGGCTCTTATTCTGTCTCAGTAGCCACTGACAACTTGTAATTCTCTATTGAGGGGTAGGACCTTGAGGAATTTCTCCCATACATACTGGTATGTTAACTGGTATTGTCATACCATTGTTGAGAGTTCATGGGTGTCTTTTCCTTCTCATGACTAGGAGTCAATATCTAGCAACAGGCATTCTGGTCCTCTGGCCTTTATCATCTTTCTTTTTCCTTGGTATTCCTTGATCCTTATGTGTAGGGGTTCTCTTGCAGATGTATCAGTTGGGATTGGGGGCTACCACATTAACAGTAAGTCTGTGCCTTTTAACTAGTTACAGATTTCTGTAGTAGTCTCCATCCGTTGTAAGGAGACGCTTCTTCGGTGAGGGAAGAGTCCTGCACTTCCCAGACTATGCCAAAATACCTTGACCTTATTTGTTTGTTTGCTTTTGAGACAGGGTTTCTCTGTATAGCCCTGGATGTCTTGGAACTCACTCTGTAATCTATTTTATTTTTTAGGTCAGTCTTTAGTTTACAGCAAAATTAATAGGAAAGTAGAGTATAACCACAGACATCATTACCTTAGGAATTATTAATATTCAAGTGGGAAGACATTCTGCATTTGACTTATCAATTCATCAATTGATTGCCACGTGGGCTGCTTCTTTCCGCCTTTGCTATTATAAAGGATGCTGTTAAGTTTTAAATAAATAAGTAAATGTGTGTGTGTGTGTGTGTGTGTGTGTGTGTGTGTGTATGAGTATACATGTTGAGTTTGAACAGGCATATGTATGCCATGCTGCATGTGTGGAGGTCAAAGGTCAAGCATCAGGTAAACACGGTCTTCTGTTACCTTGTGGGATTTAAGAACTTAATTTCAGCACTCCTGCTTGCTGAAGGATCTTGTTAATCCTGCTTAGAGTTTTTGAAATGGGATCTTGATATGTTGCTCAGGCCAGCCTTGAATTTACTATTTATTCCAGATTTGCTGCGGATCCTTATCCTTTTGCCTTATCTCCTGGAATACTGGCATTGTAGGCAAGCACTATCATACATGCCTTTGCATGTAAAATATTGTGTGCATATGAGGTTTCTTTTCTCTTGAATGTACACCCGAGGACAGAATTTTTAGGTCACATGGTAAGTCCATGCTTGACTTGCTGAGAAACAGCTACACTGTTTCCTGATGTGACTGGACCATTTTATATCCCAACAAGCAGTATTAAGCATGTTCATTTTGGGAGGCTTTTTTTAAAAAAAATTTTCATTGTATATGTTTATTGTACCTGATACTGTGCTGAACAAGGACATTTCATACAAGTATATATCATACCTCACTCATACTCATCCCACATGCTTCTATCTTCCCTTTCTCTTTTACCTCTCACGACTTCCCTTTGTTTATACTCTAGATAGTTTTGCTTCTAATTTCGTTCCATAGATACAAATGAGATTTTTCTGTATCTATGTATGTTCTAGGAACCACCTGTAAGTGAAAGCATGTGATATTTGTTACTGAGGTGGGCTTAATTAATTTAATAGAATTGCCTTCATTTTCATCCATTTTATTTCAAGTGACAAAACTTTGTTCTTTATGGCTGAAAAAATTCCATCATGTATATATACCACATTTTCTTTATCTGTTCCTTTTGGGCATCTAGGTTGGTTCCAAAACTCAGCTATTGTGAACAGTGCTACAATAAACATTGATGTACTACTATCTCTCTCATATTGACTTAGAATCCTTCAGATAGATATCCAGACATAGCACATCTGGGCCACATGATAGGTCTACTTTGGATGTGAGAATCCTCTCTATATCTGAACCACCATTTGTTGTTGTTTTCTTACTGACTGGCACGCTGATGGCAGCGAGATGGACTCTGCAGTAGCTTTAATTTGTCTTCTCTAACACGGGGACACAGACAGACAGATTGTGCTGCTGTTTTGCTTTCTTTGTGGATCTTTGTGGCCCAGCGTGATCGTCCTTTTAGTCTGAGAAGATTGCACAAGATACAGAAGAGTGGTGTCCCGCGCTACCTCCCGCCAGCAGGAACGACGCGGCACACAACGGATCCTTCTGCAGCAAAGCTTTAATGCGTCTTGAGAGTGAGACCATCAGCTTACAAGGGGAAGAATGGAAGGACCCTGAGCCGTACAGGGCCCGAGCTTATATAGGGTTCGGCTACCGCCTAGGACGTGGCAATCACTCATTGGCAGGCCAGATTACCTCATGGGTTATGCAACCGGGAATTTCCCAAGCACAGTTGCAGAACCTGTTAACGACCAACGGACAAGCGGACAAGCGGATATGGGCGCCATCTTATAATGGCGACTGCAGGCATTGCAGGCGTGATGTGGCTACCAACAGAGTGGGGCTAGCGAGATGACTCAGCGGTTAAGAGCACTGACTGCTCTTCTGAAGGTCATGAGTTCAAATCCCAGCAACCATACGGTGGTTCACAACCACCCGGAATGAGATCTGACACCCTTTTCTGGTGTCTGAAGACAGCTACAGTGCACTTATTTATAATAATAAATAAATCTTTGGGCTGGAGCAAGCAGGGCCTATGGAAGCGAGCTGGAGGGAGCAGAGGTCCTAAATTCAACTCCCAACAACCACACAAGGGCTCACAACCATCTGTACAGTAGAGTGTTCTTATATATACACAAAATAAATAAATAAGTCTTTAAAAAAATAAAAGAAAAACCAAACCCCAAACCAACAAACCAAACAAACTTTGTGAATAAAATAAACATCACACACCAAAACCCATTTAAACAACAAAAAGATCCAGAGGAGGACAAGTTTGACAATCTGGACATCCTCATAGGACTCAGTTGCCAGCTAGCTGGCTGCTGTTCATTCATTGGGAATGGGAACTTTGGTAAGACCTAAGCTAAATGAACTCTGTAATAATGCTCCTATTTGAGTCTGTTTATGTTGGATTCAATTCTGCACTGCCTTCCTGCTTAGGTAGTGCTAGTTAGGGTATCTGTCATACCCACAATCTCATATGGGTCATCACTGATGTCCTCAGTTAGCAACATCTGTGAGCATCAGGCCATGTTTCCTAATGCCTGCTTGTCTCTTGAATCTCAGAAAGTTCAGTGGTATGCAGACTGTGGTCAATCTCTCTAACTGACAAATTAGTGTCCAATAAGTCACCCTGCTGATTGCTATCCAGATATGCTTGCTTTGCTGCATGGAACATCCTGACATATATTGGCTTTAGTCCTTTCCCTATAACCCCATCCATCCCTATAACCTCATCCATGCTTCCAACTAGCAGTACTCTTCTCTCTCTCTCTCTCTCTCTCTCTCTCTCTCTCTCTCTCTCTCCACAGTGTGGCAATGTGTCTTTCTCTGACAGCTGTTATGACTTGTTCTTCATGTCAAAAGGCTATCTAAATACTTGAAATTTGTCTCCTGGAAACTAGGGTCAGCAAGAATGATGTTTATGTCTAAAGAAGTCTCAAATGCAAGTAGGGGCTGGATGGCAGTAGGTCCTGGACATCGATAGCCAAAAACATGAACCAAAATTGGGCAGAAGTAAGTGGTAGATCGACAATTATAGTACGAGTTGTATTTTCATATCACCATTAGGAACATAGACTAAATAGGTATAAAGTTAGAAAAGGATGACAAATTTGAACTATAATCATAAAAGGATGATCATTTTTTCTTTAATGATCAAAAGTAAGATTACTGAATGAAGAGGATTGAGTCTAAATGATACTGTAAAAACAGATGTGAGATAGGTTTGACCCCTAAGGCACATGTATTTATGCTTGGTGCACACACATATGTGGACATCAGAGGACACCTTGCCTGGCTTAGTTCTCTCCTTCCATTGTGTATATTGCAGGGATCAAAGTTAGACCATCAGGAAGGCAGCAAGGACCTTTCCCCTCTGAGCCATCTTGGCAGCCCAAAGCCTGCAACTTTCTGTCTTCCTAAAATTACAATTGGTTAAGAGAAATAATAAATAATACATAATAACATGAAACAATACACAATATTACAAAATAGTAAATAAGAAATAATAAAACACAAAAGGTGTGTTTAATTAAAAATACCTGAGGAATACTTACAAATTAATCATGAGGCTTGTGAGATGGCTCAGTGGTTAAAAGCATTTGCTGTACTTGTTGTAGTAGAGGATCCAGAGTCAGTTCCTAGAATGCACATGGGCAGCTAACAACTGTCTGCAACTCCAGTTTCACAGGATCCTCTTTTGGCCTCTGCAGCTGTTGCTTGGATGTCATGAAAAGACATGCGTCTAGGCAAACGTCCATGCACATTAAATACAAGTAAATAGGTCTTTAAAAATGAATAAAAACCTACTGATCAAATGAAAGTAACAAAGCCTGATTGAATTTGGGAATAGTCAGTGGCCTGTGGATGCCCCACCCCCCTATTTTAATTTCAGTGTAATTAAATTAGAAATGAATATTATTATGAAAATTATAGTTTAAATATTCACAAACAGAATTGACACACTATTCTGTTTTAATTTGCATAAGTTCTTTTTCGAATAATTACAAAAGCAGGAGACAGAAATATTTAAGGATTTATCAACATAAAATTGGCTAAAAGAAGGAAAATATGCTGTGGCTAGACAATGAGATACTCTACAGTAGATAAATATGCAAATAAACTCAAGCAAGCACACACATGGTATATAAATAGTAAATAAATAATTCTTTTAAAAAATCAGA
>LR753482.1:0-18628 GCA_902729485.2 Mus minutoides | reverse complement strand
CCCCCCCACCCCCCATTTATAGCAAATGTGCAGTTTGGTCTTCATGTGGGTCCCCTAACAATTGTAGGGCTGTCTCTGACTCTGTTACCTGCCATTGGATCATCTTTCCCTAATTCTACTGCCTTTTCTGACCTCAGTGGGAGAAGATGTGCCTAGTCCTGCAGTGATTTGATGTGCCATGACAGGGGGGAACACATGGGGGGCTTCTCCTTCTCTGAGGCAATGGAGAGGAGGGGTGTTTGTGACAGTGGGGCTGAGGTCAGGATGTAAAGTGAATAAAATTAACAACAACAACAACAACAACAACAACAACAACAACAACAACAAAGAGTTGTCATGAGGTAAGCAGAAAGAGCCCACAGCTCTCAGAGTTTCAAGTTTGCAGTCTGGCACATAGCAATTTCTAGTTGTTGATCCTCAGGCAACGTAATTTTAAATACTTTTATTTCTCCAAGACTTGGTTTTCACATATATTGCATATGGAATAATCACAGTACCTTTATTACAGGGTCGTTGTGGGACTTAGAAATAATGTGGAACACCTGCATATAATAGCAACCATCATTATAATTACAGTGTTGCCTAAAATACCCATTAGGCTTCGTTCTAGCTCTTCAGGAGAAGCCACTTCCGATGCCCCTCATTGCTTCTGACGCCACAAGTAACATCTGTTAAAAGATGTCCGTGCAGCTATTGCGATTAGTTTCTACCTGGCTTGATCTCAGCCTTTTCCAGGGCTAGGCTTCTGTGCTGGGATTTGCACAGAAGGGATTTCAGCGGTTGGCATTTAAGCTTGCTTTCCCTAGGGAGCTCCTCTTTACCCACTTCTCCATCTGTGCTTTCCCAACCGCGGAAGCTTTTCAGAGTACGTATTGCTCAACTGGGACAGGAGTGCATGGCTTGGGTAAATGCCATCAGCACGCTCCTAAGGAAACACAAGGAACTCTACAGAATCCAAGTGCTCACCATTTTTAGAAAAACTTGCATGTATGATCCAGTCCTTGCACTCAGTAAAAAGCAAAATAAACAGCAGGCGGAAGTTATGGAGTAACTCTCTGGTGTAGTGGCTCGGAGGGTAAAGGAGCTCGCTGCAAAGCCTGATGGCCTGGATTCAGTCTCGAAGGCTTCCCTGGGGTTGGCAGCTGGAACATGGCACTGTGTGTATTGTTAAGGAGAGAGCTGGTACCTGGGTATGCTGAAACCCTCCAAGCTCAGCATAAAGATGATACCAATGACCAGCTCAGAATAAAGATTATAGTCAATAATCAGCTCAGAATAAAGGTGCACTCTCTAACGTTGGGGAATCATCTTCATTCTTGGCCTGGGTTAGCTTTGTGAAACTGCAGTAAGGAAGTTTTAAGAATCTTAATGGTTCACACTTATCTTGGATCAACTGGACATTAGACAGATAATCAGAACTATTAAGAATTTTTGATATAGCTGGGTGTGGTGGCGCACGCCTTTAATCCCAGCACTCCGGAGGCAGAGGCAGGTGGATTTCTGAGTTCAAGGTCAGCCTGGTCTACAAAGTGAGTTCCAGGACAGCCAGGGCTATACAGAGAAACCCTGTTTCGAAAAACAAAACAAAACAAACCAACCAACCAACCAAACAAACAAACAAAAAGTTTTAGATATAAAACAAAACAAAACAAAACAAAAAAACCATTAGAGTCAACTAATCTGGACTCTTGGGGCTTTCAAAAGACTGTACCACCAACCAACAGGCTGGCTCTAGTCCTCCCCACACATATGTAACAGATGTGCGGCTTGGTCTTCTTGGGGTCCTGAGCAACTGCAGTCAGGGCAGGGGGGGGGGTGGCTATCCCAAAAGCTGTTGCCTGGAATATGTTCTTCTAGCTAGGCTACCTTGTCTGGCCTCAGTGGGAGAGTATGCGCCTAGCCTCACAGAGACTCGATGTTCCAGAATGGGAGGATACCCAAGTTTGCTCCCACCCACTCAGAGGAGAAAGGGATGGGGATGGGGGAAGCATTTTGGGAGGGGGTGACTGGAAGTGGGGCAGTTAGCGGGATATAAAGTGAATACGTTAAAAATAAATAAAATAAAAAGATTTTAGATACATTATTTCCTCCTCCTCCTCCTCCTCCTCCTCCTCCTCCTCCTCTTCCTTCTCTTCCTCCTCTTCCCTCTCCTCCACTTTGATTAGGTATAAGGGGCCATTGCTCACTTTCCCCAGTGGATAGGTACCCAGTTTATTAAATGAGTTGGCGTCACATGTCTGCCAAACACTTGATTTGAACCAGATGTGTCTGACTCAGTATTTGTATCCAGGCAACTGGATTAATACCCAGGTAGGTATAAGAGGCTGTGTGTGCTAAAGCAGTACAGTGAGCTGGACTGTGGAGAGCCTGGGCTAAGGCCTGGTTCTGCCCCTAACTAGCTCTACAGGATGATATTCTTCTCCACTGAGCCAGGGAGGCTCTAGGTGGCTGACCCTCTCTTACACATCTATAAGGGATGCCTGCTCATTATATATCTTCCTGGGAAGAGGGTTTGGGTTTGAGTGAAAACACTTTCATTGATCCTAGCACTTACTTTGGCCTTTCTGGAATTACTTTCTCATCCAAATAGTTGGGTAACTAGTGTTCTTGTTAATTTACAAAGGTCAGGAGGACAAATAACATTTGTTTTTTTTTTTTTACTATAAGATGTTCTATAAATTGCATAGCTTTCATTCAATCATTCATTCATTCATCCTCCATTCACTCATGCACTCATATGATTAACAAGCATCTGTGTATGCACTGGTTCCTAAGAATGTGACACTACCCTGAGGCATCAATGGACTTGTACTCATTCTTTTTTTTTTTTTGTATAAAAATTCTTTATTGTGGCTTGGGCAATTACATTAATATGTAATGTCACTTACATTATTTGTAATTAAATTAGTAAGACTAACACTAGATTTTGTTCACAACATAATATTCACATCCTAGGATTTGACTTTTACTATTAAATGAATCCCTACGAATGGTGAATCAATAACCAGCCGAAATTGAGACCCATCCCTTGGGCAAGCACCAATCCTTGACACTATGAATGATATTCTGTTATACTTGAAGACAGGAGCTTAGCATGGCTGTCCTCTGAGAGGATCCACCCAATAGCTGACTCAGATAGATACAGACACACACAGCCAAAGAGTGGATGGAGCTGTACTCATTCATTTTACATTCTACAAATGTTTGTTGTTGTCAAGGGCCCTGGGCCCTGGGACAACAGTGACAGACCTTTTTCTTCTGCAGTGTATGGTTGCCATAGTTGGCTTCAGGTTGTTCAGAGAAGAAAGAATTTCAACTGAGTAATTGGCTGCATCAAATTGGCCCGTGGGGTGTGTTTATAGAGCTCCTTCCTTCCTTCCTTCCTTTCTTTCTTTCTTTCTTTCTTTCTTTCTTTCTTTCTTTCTTTCTTTCTTTCTTTCTTTCTTTCCCCCTCTCCTCCTCTCCCCCTTTCCCCCTCTTCCTTCCTTCCTTCCTTTCTTTCTTTCTTTCTTTCTTTCTTTCTTTCTTTCTTTCTCTCCCCCTCTCCCCCTCCCCCCCTTTCCCACTCTCCCCCTCTCCCCCTCTTCCTTCCTTCCTTCCTTCCTTCCATTTATTATATGTGTATACAAAAGTCTGTATTCATGTGTACCACATGTATGCCTGGTGCCCAAAGAGACCAGAACTGGGTGTCAGAACTGGAGTTCTAGAAGGTTGTGAACCATCACATGGGTGCTGCAGGAGTACCAAATGTTCTTAACCATTGAGCTATTTGCAGGGTATTTTCTGGATTAATGATTGACATGGGAGGGCCCAGCACACTGTGAACAATGGGGTATATAAGAAAGGTAGCTGAGCCAGCCCCCAGAAGTAATCCTGTGAGCAGGTTCCTCTGTGGTGGTGGTTTTTACTTCAAGCTCCTGCCTTAGCTTCCCTGGGTTGTGGACTGTAACCTACAAGCCAAATAAACTTTTCCTCCTCAAGTTGGTATTGAGTCATGAGGAAAATGGCAGTACCATGATCAACCTTGGCTGACATGGTTCCCTCTGCATCTTTACTTCCTTTGTCTGGTTTAGATATTGTAAGAGTTCTTTACAATATATTTTACAGACTCTTACTCATTACTTACATGATGTCAGGTCCCATTCTATGTATGTTATAATCGTTATGATTGGACATCACCATTATCCATACTTCGTTGAAGCACAGCAGGAAGGATAGTAGACTTGGGTGTGTGTCCACTAGTAAATAGCAGGGTCAGAACTTATCCAGGTTATCAGTTCAGAGTTCAGGCACCTCATTTTTATACCACAATGATTTCCACAGGCAGCAAGTGATTTCTTAGTATCTACCATGTATCAATCTTGATATTTAAGTATTTGACTCAATCTTGTGTTTCATCTAATTTAAATTGTTCAATACTATGGGATGAATAATAGCTAACAAGTCAGCCTGGAATGGAAAAAAAAAAAACCCCAGCCAAAACCTTACTCAACCCAATGATTGCCATCTAAATGGTGGAAAAGGCTGAAGTCCCAGTCTTTGCATCTGGTATTCACAGTGACAACCTGTACACTGTCATTTCAAGAACTGTGAAAATGCCGGGCGTGGTGGCTCAGGCCTTTAATCCCAGCACTCGGGAGGCAGAGGTAGGTGGATTTCTGAGTTCGAGGCCAGCCTGGTCTACAAAGTGAATTCCAGGACAGCCAGGGCTCTATAGAGAAACAATGTCTCGAAAAACAAACAAATAAACAAACACTGTGAAGAATGAGACAAAAGTTCCATATGTTAAGAATTCACAGGCATTTCACAAGGCCACAGCTGAAGCAGGGCGCAGAGGGAGGAAAAAGAGAGCATAAAGAATATAGCTTGTGAAATTTGAAGTGAGTCTTTTTTTCCATCCTTTCCCTCTCCCATTTAACAGACTTATAGGGGTAAATAAAACAGGGAAATTACATTTGAAAATCTGAAACTGGGAACTGGATTTACAGCTTTTCTGATCTTACTTAAATTTTGTTTTTATGGGTATGAGTGTCTTGCCAGAATGTTCGTCTGTGCACCATGTGTGTGCCTGGGCTCAAGGAGGCCATCAGATTTCCTGTCAGCACAGTTTATAGATGGTTGAAGGCTGCTGTGTGATGCTGGGAATTGAACATGGTTCCTCTGGAAGAGAGTTCCTCTTAACTGTTGAGCCATTTCCCCAGCCCCATTATGGCTCTTTCTTTACTGCTGCCCAAGGAGGTAACAACCATTTTGCTGAAGAAAGATTTGTCAGCCAGAATTTTCTTATGTACCTGTGTTTGTTGTCTATATAACAAAATGAAATGCAAAGGACACTTATACTCCTAGCAAACAAATGTATGTATAAAACAGAATCATGCAATATAGAAGTAGGAAATACATTCATGGGCTCCTTATAGTGTCTGAAACCATTTACTTAACTTGTCTAGGATTTTGTTATGCCATTCATAATTTGGGAAAGCAAAAGTCTAGTCCAAAGTGTCATTATTATTGAGGCAGCCACTAATATGATAATATATAGTCTTTAGGCTGTTGTGTTTTCTGATTGGCTCAGAGTTTCTTTCATTGACTCTTCACAGTAGACAGCTTCATCCCTGTATTATACATTAGTGAATAAAAATCAACATGCTAGATGGCTGGGTTATCATCACTCATTTAGTAGATGCTAGCTAGCACAAGACTTCATTTAACTCCTTTCCCAGCAAGAAAATGTTAAAATTTATTACAACATTATGACACTCAAAAGGGGGCTTGCATGCTTGATCATTTTCCTTTATTTAGTTCTCAGCCATGCAAATAATACAAGTTCATTCAAGCATCATACAAACGGGATGCCTTTGAATTCTGTCCTATAAATTATGGTACACTCTCTCAGATCACTTTCCTATAGAACCACTACTATTACCAACAATACAGAAGTTAGCATCCTGATAGCGTATTATGTCTGCAAACTCCTTTACAAGATACATGCATTTATCCGGTTTGCTTTTGATGTGAATAGAGAGGAAGTTGAGACTCTGGCTTTCAGACTGTGAAGCCACAGTCAGTGAAACTTGTATCTACTTGAGATGGTAGACTATGCATTTTTAACAAGGATGACTGTTCTCCTGCAGACTGGGGAGTTGACTGCCCTCCCTTCAATCAGCCTGATGAGCTGTTTGCCAGAGCTCAATGGCTGTTTTGATATTTCATAGACATGGTCTCAGCCACTTGAGACAGCAGGAAATCAGCCATCTACCAAAATCTCAACAGCTGGAGTCCTTACACTGATGATAACCTAATTTGCAAAAATGTGAATGACTTGAATTGAAGTGAGAATTTGAATATTTTAAAAGATGATTTGAGAGGCAGACTTGGAAAATGTCATCACCAGCAAGGGACCTCAGAGATCACAACGTTAAATCTATATATTTATCTTACAGTGAAGAAACTTGAGCTCCAAAGCTGGGAAGAACATTAACTTGCCCGTGTATACATTTGTTTAAAAAAAGTTACCTAAAAGGTAGTCTCATTAAGTAAAATATCCGGAACATGTTTTGCTGTGTTTGTTTCTTTTAGACAGCATCTCTTTATACAGCCCTGGATGGCTCAGAGCAGTGGTTCTCAACCTGTGGGTTGTGGCACCTTTGGCAAACATCTATCTCCAAAACTATTTACACTAGGATTTGTAACAGTAGCAAAATTGAGACAGCAATGCAAATAATTTTGTGGTTTGGGGTCACCACAACATGCAGGACTGTATTAAAAGGTCAGAGCATCAGGAAGGTTGAAAACTACTCACCTAGAGTTTCCTATGTAGATCAGGCTGACCTCCAACTCACAGAGACCTGCCTGCTTCTGCCTCTGCCTCCTTAGTGCTGAGATTAAAGGTATATGCCACCATGCCTGATTTGGAATAAAAGTTATCATATCTAGGAAGCAGAAGCAGGCAGGATTCTGTGAATTTGTAGCCAGCTTGCTTAACACAGTGAGTTTTGGGCCAGCCAGAGTCACAAGATGAGACACTGTCTCAAATTAATAAAGTACCATAACCTGAGTGGATTATAAGTAACACAAATTGTTCATACTTCGAAAGTCCAAGATTAAGTTGCTTGTACAGTCAGACTCTGATGAGGGCTGGCCCCCTAGATCATAGATGGCTATCTTCTGTACTGTGACACATGTGACAGGAGAAGGTGCTGAGAGAGCACAGTGGGCTCCTTTTATATTGGCACCAGTCTCCTTGAGGGATCTGTCTACATGTATCACTTCCTGAAGGCCTCACCTTCAAACACTGTCCTGTGATGGGTTAGATTTCTATGTACAGTGTATGCTGAGAGAGGGACGTAGCTGTTCATTTTATTTCAGAAGCCAGCCTTAACTTATCCCCATAGACTTCAAGGTCGTGGAAAGAAACAGTTCAAATTCAAAGGCGGTCTCCTTGATTCACACTGCCGTAGCTCCTGCCATCCTTCCCAGGTCCCCAGTGGCCCTTCCTAAGCCTTTTGCCTGGGTCTCATCTGTCGCACTTGAACTCTGTGGCTTACTTCCTAGTCATGGTCCTCATCTCAGGAGTACACACAAGAAGGAAGGTAAGCCCCCAATAA
This sequence comes from Mus minutoides, assembly GCA_902729485.2. Taxonomy (NCBI): domain Eukaryota; kingdom Metazoa; phylum Chordata; class Mammalia; order Rodentia; family Muridae; genus Mus; species Mus minutoides. Next base: position 11,024 of record LR753482.1, on the reverse strand, counting down.
AGCCTGAACTCTGAAATCTAAACCCCTCACTCCTGCCATAGGCTATAGATTAGAGGCAACTCACAAGTTCAAGGAGGAGACTGTAACCTCTCCTCAGGGAAAGCTTGTCTCACGCTGTTTCATTGTTAGCACCTGGCACATGCATATCAATGAATGCATTGCTCAAGAGGAATTAACTTTTAATGGTGTTATACATGACTTGTAAAGACACACATTTCTGGACCATTGGATAGGCAAAAGACTCAGAGATATGAATTCAGACTGTAAACTACTTTCTAAAAATACAGACTCAAGCTTCCATATTGTATTCTTTCAGGGTCAGACCCCTTATATTTATGCTGAGTTTGGCAATATGATTGATGTTCTTTATGAAATTCAAAACTGTTACTCTTCCTCCTCTATGGGAGTCCTGTAGAAAAAAACATAGCTTGGGGTCCATTTCAACCATAGCTAAAATTGTTGAGGTCAAGTGCCATTTTGATGTCTCAAATCCTAATGCTCCTAGCTTTAATTTGTAGCCTAGGTGCCACTTCAGTGGCCCCTTCCTCTTCCCAGCTTCCTGGTGGCCAGAGCATCCATGTAGCCCAAGATGGACTAAACCTAGGCTTCATCCTGAGACTGTGAATCTCCAGCAACGGCAGAAAGAAGAGGGGTTCTGAGTCTGGAGGTGGAGAGGTAGAGACAGATCATCTGAGGCAGAGAAGTGTGGAGTGCTTCAGGGTCTAACACCAGGGGTTGATGTCAGTTCATGGCAATAATCTGACTGGCCACACCTATGGTGCTATTCAGAATGCTCGGCTTCCCTTGATTCCACTCTGGGATCCTGATTGCTTGATCTTCCCACCAGGCTGTGGAGCCAGCCTGTATTCTTCTACTAAAAAATTTTAGTCTTCTGTTTATTCACTTGGATTGTTTTCTGTCAAACTATTTGGACAAATACAGTTATGAAATTGACAGTGTTTTTTGGGATCATTTGGCTTCCTAGTAACTGATTTTAGACTCCATATTCTTGATTCATTTTATGCTCTGTGGCAGTAGGAAAGTTTAATTTTATGGAAAGGTAGTGGGTTATCTCTGATAACAGGCTGAGCTCTGTTTATCATTAGCTGAGTAATGTTTGAGGTGTGATTTAATGTCTCTTACTTTCTCATCAACAAAAAAGGAGATACTATGACCCCTTTGTGTCAGATTCCCAGCCAGTCTCCAGTTCATAGCTGCAGTGTCAGTCTCTAGCACCTCACATATGACTGATACCTTTATAAGAGGAAATCTGGCTAAACCCCGGAAGTCTGTAAGGACACAGGGAGAAGATGAAGAGAAGGAAATAAAGTCTGCTGATACCTTAACCTTGGGCTTCTAGTCTCTGGTCTTTGACACCTTGCCCTAGTGAGGACAGTAAGGTTTATCTCAGGATGCTATGAAAGTTGAAGAGATAATATTAAGAACAGAGAATATTTTATTATGGTAACTGGCTTTTAGAGATTAAAAGATTGTAACAGATAAGGTATAGGAAACATACTGTAATATTGAATATGAAAATATAATATTTAACATATCAAATGAAAATAAAAACAAATTTCAAATTTATTATATTAATCTTTAAAAAGAGATAATATGGTTTGGAAGGATTGCTTGGGGGAGGCTGGCATCGATGGTTGCTGCTAACTCTGATAATATAATTTTGACTCCCAGATTCCTCATGTTGTAAGGGAAGAAATGACTTATATAAGTTGACTTCCATATACATTTTACTTTTCTTTCTTTTTCCTTTTGTTTAACTTTGCACGTCTTCCAATTTTGTTTAACTTTATATCGCTTAAAGTTTTACTATATTATAGGTTTAAGAAATGAGGGAGATTTTGAGGTAAGTAAACCTAAGAAATGCTTTTATTCGGATCAAGGTCATTAAAGAAAGATAAGGAATAGATGAAGAAAAACACATTTGCCTTTGAAATATTTTTAAACTGACAAAATCTTTAAAGAACATGATTCTAAGATGGAGGCCTTTGCTTTATTATGTAACATCCAACAGTGCGGCCACCCTGTGGCTCCTGCCTGTTTCTGAGGGAAATGTATTTTTCTGACTGTGAGTCTCACTGTCGGGAGCATTACTCAGTGACAAGTGAATGTTTGAGACCCCATTAATCCACTCATAAGTAGTTTATCTACAGTCCAAGGTGTCATAGTGCTCTCCTTACATTTTCATGAAAGATAAATCTCTGTATGAGGGACCGTGTGTTGACTCAGAGATGAAAATTAATAGGATTCAGATCACCAGAAAAATCTAAAAGAAAAATGTATTGATGTGTGTTGACTTAACTAAAAGTTCTCTAGGGGGTGGAGGTCACTGCGCTTAATAATAATAGAAGCTCATGATACTAAGCTATGGCTTTGGGCTCCAGATGGCTTGATGAAAATCCAACCAAGGCAAGGCTTGAAAAATTATTTTTAGAAAGAGTCTTCAAGGTATTTCAATTTTGAGATGGGAACGTTGTGAGATACTTGGTCCCACTGTGAACCCCAAGATAGTGTTACTTATTGAAAATACATGTTTTGGAGTATGGCTCAGCCTTAGCATACACCTTTAATCTGTAGGGAGCCATTCAGCCGCTCCTTAAAGACAGCATTGACCGACTCAGCTGTACTGGCATAAACAACTCTTAATTGGCGTTAGTCAGTGTCAGCTGTGGTTTGATCTTGTGCCTGAGCGAGAGCCACAGGGCAGCCCGAGATCACCTGGTGTCTGAGCTCGAGCCACGGGGCAGCTCGGTGATTGGCCAGGACAGGGTTTAAATAGGCTGCTCATGGTGGGGCCATTTGCCATTTGCCATCATGCTCTGCTAAGCTGTAAGTGCATCAAGTTCCTGAATAAACCGTTGGGGAAGAAACCTGTTTGTCTTGTGTCTTATTCCCGCTGGACGGGGATGGCGCACGACATTAATCCAAGAGATTTCTGGCTAAATATTGTAAACAGGATTAAATAAAGGCAAGTATAGGTCAAGAGGCGGAGCTAGCAACCTGTTGACAGGAAGCAGACATAGGAGTATTAAGAATAAACCATAGAGAGTAAGAGGGAGTCAGTGGCGAGATGCACAGGAAGCAGAGGGGAGGGGCACTTGGTTTGGAGGATGTTTTTTGAAATGGCATGAGAGAGAGGCATTGCTGCTGGAATGTTGGGTGAGGAGGAAGGTCAGCCGGATGCTTTCTCTGCCTCTCTGAACCAGCAGGCTTTCACCCCAGCATCTGGCTCCCGAATCTTCATTGGTAAAATCAAACGATTGAGATTTTGTTAAAAACAAAAACAAAAACACCCCCCCCCCCAAAAAAAAAAAAAACAGGAAAAACATTTTAAACTTGTATGACATCTAGCTATTGAAGAGGATTGGTAAAAACAGATACTCATATACTGATGGAATTATAAAATGTTACAATAATTTTGAAGACTTGTTCCTAGAGATAACAAATGTCCATACACTAAATCTCAGTACCACTATGGATCTCTCTCTAGGTTTCCTCATGTGACAGCGCTACTTTGTGTTTTCTTTCCCTTTTTCCTCTAATGCCAGTACCAGTTTAAAGAAAAGATTTAAAGAAAAGAAAAGCTGATTCTCCAGGCTTTCCAGCTCTTCTGTGGTCTCTTGTAAATTCTGATATTCTTATTCTTTCTTTGCTATATTGCTTTCAATCTTTTATATTTTATTTTATTGACTTTTCTTAATCCTGGAATCAAACAGAAGCTACATGCCCTTCCTATTGTGTGTGTGTGTGTGTTGTGTGTTTATTACTTCACAATCTGTGTGTCTGCTGTGATTATATGTTTTCCAGCACATGTTCAAGGTTTTGGTTTCATCCTTAGACATCTCAAGACTGGCTTATGGGAGGAGTCTCTGGAAACTCATTCATGTGGTTGCTGTCAGTATTTAGTTATCTGGAACAAGAACATGACTTCTTGCTGGCCAGTAACTGCAGGCTATTTATTTATTTATTTATTTACTTACCATGGAGGCTACTCCATAAGGAAATCAGATAATTGACTTCATAGAGAGAGCAAGAGAAATGATGGGAGAAACAGCATGAGGTGGAGAGAGAAAGAGACAGAGAACAAGAGAGCACAAACAAGAAGGAAGCTAAGTCCCCAAATAAAGCCTGAACTCTGAAATCTAAACCCATGACTCCTGCCATAGGCTATAGATTAGAGGCAACCCCCAAGTTCACTTTACATCTATTCAGAGCTTGGAAAGTTATGGATCTCCAAGATCTCAAGAACCAGCAAGCACTGCTTTACTAAAGCAGCATTACCTAACTGCATTCTAAGTATTTGTTCTTATACCTACAGATAAGTAGAGCTCTTACTCCTCATTAAAGAAACTTCTCTTTGAAGCAAATTGAGACCATTATAAAAAATTATAACCAATATTGTTGAGGTGCTGTATGTGAAGATTCCCTGTCATTTCTAGGTGATAGGATATTACAATGGATTTCCTCATCCTCTGGCTTTTACCATCTTTAAGGCCCTCTTTCACAATGTTACCTGAATCTCAGGTGCAAAAGCTGAGCCTCAGTACCTCACTATTCCTTGTTCTCTATTTGGACCAGTTGGGTTTTCTGCAATGGACTCTGTCTATTGGAGAGAGGTGCTTCTTTGATGAAAGGTGAGACCTACACTTCCCTTGGATAGAAAGATAAGTATTTAGAGTGCAGTTAGAGATTATGCTGACTTTGTACAGTAGTGGTAGGAGGTTATCCTCTAAGATCCATGATCACAGCAGCTCCCTGTAGTTGGCTAGGCTTCCAGTACCAGGTATGATTTCCCTCCTTTGGAGCAGGCCTTAAGTAAGTTGCTGCTATTGGTTTCTACCAAGAGTACGTTATTGTACTATTTCGGGTATCTTGCTGGTCATTTTTTGTGGTTAATAGGCATCACAGAATGATAGAAATATTGCTTTCTTTCCTCCCTTGGAAGAGAAAAATCATGCTTTTTTTTTAAGACACTGCAAATCACACAAACAATAAATGTAACTATTAGCTAAAATCTATAGCAACAATCTAAAAATAAACAAATCCAAAGAGTGATGGTTTGAATCGTTTAAGATCTTCCTCTCTCAAACATCAGAACAGAAAGTTATAGAAATGCTTTGGATGATAAACACTTCAGCTAAGAGATGAGTTGAAGTTGAATTTTATAGTCAAGTTGAATCAGGTACAAGATGAGAAGACAGATAAAATCAGATGAAGGAGAAGTGGCAAAAATTAGTTCAACTCATGGAGGGGAAGAAGAGACAAACAGCCAGGGGTCACTGAGAGAGGTACTGGGGAGACTTCTTATAGGCTAATGGAATGGAATGGGACTAAAGCAGTTCCTAATGTTCATACAAGTTTTCTCTGTAATAAGGTGTTATTAGTGATACATATGGGGACGGTTCAGAAAATGAAAGAATTCTTTATTTATTTTTCTTAGAATCATTTCCTAGTTCCTTTTGAAACTTTACAGTGTAGCAAACTAGCAGATACTATCTTAGTCATATCAAGTATAACCTCATCAGTAATGACACTGGGAAGATGCACCTACCAACATGATCAACAAAAAGAGGCTTCAGAGAACTGATCAATTATCTTGTAGTACTGAAAGGATCAAGCCAGGCTGACTCTATGACAGGCTGCAAGATGCTGTTCAGGAGACTAGGCCCAAGGTTTTTTTTTTTTATGTTTTTTTTTTTTCCCCCCAATAACTGAACAAACCACTTCCAGAAAAATCCACAGCTATGGAGCAGCCAGTCAGGAGCTGACCCACCATCTGGTTTAAGCCAAGAATAATTAGTCAGCAATGGTTCTGGAAAGTCCAGAGGACCACAGCAACAGTTTTGGAAAGCCCCTAGAGCCCTGAGCAATCCCAGAGCCTTCCATATCCCTAGAGATAGAGCCAACCAACCAGAATAAAGGTCACCTACCTATTCCTCCCTGGAATTCCCCTAATGGACTTTAAATTGAACCTGTGGAGCTTCCCCCAGGTCACCATTTGATGAGTGGGTGACCCCTATATGCTGGTAATTTCTGCAGAAAAGACAAATGCTCTTTGCCTTTGCATACTATTTGAGTCTGGGATCTTCCTTCAACAGTTCTTGGACTCTAATAGTACATCCTCCAATTTGGAATTTTATGATGCTTTCTCATGGTTATATTGTGATCATACATTAATAAGAATATCAAATAGCCAAGCATGGTGGCACATGCCTTTAATCCCATCACTCAGGAGACAGAGGTAAACAGATCTCTGTGAGGTCAAGGTAAGCCTGGTCTATAAAGTGAGTTGCAGGACAGCCAGGGCTCTGTTATACAGTGAAACCCTGCCTCAACCCCCTAACTCTCCCAAAAGAACAATGCAGAGGTGACACTTCTTGGTTCTTTAACTGTGTATAATATTATACTAGGTGAAACCAGGGAACCCTAGTGCAATTCCTCTATAGATCCACAACATGCCTTACTCAGAACATGAATTTTTGGAGAGCAAGTTTTTTTTTTTCTGTTTTGTTCTTTGATGTATCCCTAATATACATAAAAGCATAGATGCTGTAGGTGTTCAATAAACATGTGTTAAATGAATATATTTTCAAAGCCTTTCAAATCTTTGGTAGTTGTTAAGTAGAGGCTGGCATTTTTCCAGTCTGTACTTATATTTGATGATGTGAAGTCTACTTTCATTTCCTCATGAGACTATGTAGTTCATGTGTCTGTATCTGTTAAATGAATTTAGAATAATATGCCTTTTCATTAAAGTTTCCTTGCCTCATTTGTTCAGACCACTATGTTCTAGGCTCTAGAGTCAGAGAGACCTATGTTGAAGCAAAGTTTTTTTTTTCCTCCTACTAATTCTGAATCTTAAAAATCAGGTCATAGTGGGACACCAACTCAGCCACAAACCCTCCAGCCTACAATTTTCCCAGCTTATAAGATGTGCTGGAGTAAAGGTGGCACTGAAATTGTGGGAGTGGCCAACCAATAACTGTTTCAGCTTGAGATCCATGCCATGAAGGGGGCCTGTTGAGGGAAATATTAGAAAAGAACTGCCATCCAGCTACTCTGCCCGCCAACTCTCTGGCAGGGCTACTGCCATCCAGCTACTCTGCCCGCCAACTCTCTGGCAGGGCTGGAGCTCTCGAGTTCCCTTCACTCCCTCCTTTTTTTTTTTTTCTTTCTCTTTTTATTGGTTATTTTATTTATTTACATTTCAAATGTTATCCTGGTTTCCCTCCACTAGTCAATTTATATATTAATAAATTCTCAATCCACAAGATACCAATACATTAATTTCAAATAATGATAAAAGGTGCCCACCTAGATTAGACAAATTATCCCAAGTATTCTATCCCTATATGATATTCATAACTACCAGTGGGTATTTAAAACCACGCAGGATCAGGATCTTCTTCCTGTCCATCCTCCTCCATCTTGGCTTCTCCTCCTCCCTCCTCTGAGTCGCTCTTTGTCTCTGCACCTCTTTGCTCCACCTCTCATTTCCCTGTCCAATCGCAGGCCTCCTGCTGCACTGATATTTTTATGTAATTGGACAGGGAAAATCCTGCCACAATGGTTCACTCCTGTCACTGCCTGGAGGGCCAGGACCCAGATGTTGGATAGCCCAGAGACCTCAGATAGAACCAACATGACTGTCAAAAAAAAATAAAGTAAATAAAATGATTCCTAACGATATTCTCTACTCATAGAATGGGATCTAGTCCAATTATAATCAGAGAGGCTTCATCCAGAAATTGATGGAAACAGATGCAGAGATCCACAGCCAAAAATTAGATGTAATCCTGCAGAAACAGAGAGGGGAGAACTGTAGGAGCCATAGGGGTCAAGAGCACCACAAGAAACCCCCGGGCTCACAGGGGCTCCGAGAGGTTGAACTGACAACCAGGGCGCCTGCGTGGAACTTACCCAGGCTTTTGTGCATGTGTTAGAGTTGTGTAGCTTGGTCTTTTTGTGGGTCTCCTAACAGTGAGAGTCTGCCTTCTTTTGGGACCCTTTTCTCCGATTGGGTTGCCGTATCTATCCTTAATAAAGGAGCAGGTGCCTACTCTTATTGAAAATTGATATTCTATGGGTGGTTAATATTCGTGAGAAGCCTGATCTATTCTGAAGAGAAAAGGAGGAGGAGTGGGTGGAGTGTGGGAGGGGAAGGGGTAGGGGGAAGTGGCGAGTGGGAGTGGGGCGGGGTAAGGACTGGGAGGAGACGAAGGAGAGGAAACTGTGTTTAGGATTTTAAAATGAATGAATGAATGAATGAATAAATAAATAAATAATAAGATCATTGGTTCTTTGAGAGCAATAGTTTCTCTTTGCAGAGGGCTGAGTATCACACATGAAAAGAACTGGATGTTATTAAAAACTCCAGTGTCTGTGAAAGTACTTAAAAACTGCAAAGTGCCTTCTAAATGGTAAGCCAGAGTCTTCATATAAGGAGTTCAAAGCCACCCCTCATTTTTGTTTTCTTTTTCTTGGTTATTTATTTACATTTCAAATGTTATCCCCTTTCCTGGTTCCCCTCTACAAATCCCCTAGCCTCTCTCCCTCCCGCTGCTTCCTCCTCCTCCTCCTCCTCCTCCTCCTCCTCCTCCTTCTTTTCCTTCCTCCTCTTCTTCTTCATCCTCCTCCTTCTCCCTTCTCCCTCCTCTCTCTCTCTATGCGCATATACACACACACACACACACACACACACACACACACACACACACACACACACACACACACACATATATATATATATATATATATATATATATATATATATATATATATATATATATATATATATATATTTCAGTCGACTTTGCCAGGAGCCCAGGCTGTTAATTCTGTACCTGAACAATTGTCTTTTTATCCTTTCTGAACAACCCACCAAGAATAGAAATCACTTATTAAAGGCTGGCTAAATGACTGACATTAGGAAATCACAAGAGTTGATAAAAGAACAATCACACATTCTCTGAAAAGACAGCATCTTATGTGAAATGCTAAGTATGGCTTCCTTGGGAACACACAATCCTTCTAGGGTATGAGGGTAGCAGTCCGTTGTCTCTACTGCCTACAACTGTGAGAAGGAAAAAAGAAAGCTGAGAAAGGCTGGGTGTTAGGCCATGATTTAAATGATTTATGTACCGGTGGGGATTTACTAAGTTCCTGCCTTTCTTCTTTTTTCTTAACTCCTCCACCCAACGTTTTAAGAAGTCATCATTTTCAGGAAGAGAGAAAAGTGCAAAGATTTTAAATAAATGCCCTTTTAAGGCATAAATATGTTCTTGGCATGTCATCTTCAAATAGGTTTTAAAAAATAGATTAGACTCTTTGTGTCTTATTAAATGCATGCTTAAACTGCCTGTGACAATTTAAGATACAAATATTTGTATAATAATATAATTTATATGGTTAAGTATTGAACATGACACCTTTGAGCATATTACCCTAATCTCATAAGAACCCACAACTGTCATTTTATATGATGAAATAGACATATGGGGCTCAAGCTCTTTTTTCCCCATTATTTCTCAGATAAGTGATTGAGTCAGAATTGAAACTGGTTTCAAGTCTAGTCTGTAGAAAGCACAGCTGCCTCAGCACAAGATTGTTTCTGAAAAGCAATTCCCTTCTATATCTTTATGGAAAACAAGGAAAAAAGCACACTATACAGAAAACTAGGAATTTTAAGGGGATTGAAGTTGCTTGGTCTTCTAGTTGGTTCTCCTAAATTATTCTCTCGGTTACTCATGCAAGCCTGTATGTGAGTGGCAGCCAGTAGAAGCTATCAAGGAGACTGAGCATATATATCCTTTACTTTACTTGCTTTTCTCATTTCCTATAGGAAAGTGTCTTTTGCCATTCACATAGACTGAAGGATATTTATTACTGCTAAATCCTAGAGGATAAAGTAGACTTTATTGTCTGTGGGCTTCTTCTGAATTCCCCAAACACTCTAGGCCTTTTTTCCCTCTTCCTGGGTAATTTCTCCTCTTGTAGGGTTACTGAGCTCCTCTTCAACCTTACCTTGAAGAGCCAGCTATCCTAATACCTTCTCAGCAAATCCATGTGGCCTTTCCAGACAGAAGCAGTTTTCTGCCGTTTCTTGTCTTGAGCATCCTTGACTTTTCTGGACTGTTTCGGTGTCTCTTCTAGACCATAAGCCACTTTAAGACCAGGACTTGTATCTCTCTTACCTAATGTAGCAACTGAATAAAACAGAGACCTGAGAACCTACCAACAGGCCATCACCAGCTCAGGGAATTTTCTCCCACAAGAAAATGGGGGGCTGGGGATCCTGATACTGTAGGGCCTTGCTCTAACCCTTTTTTTCCCGTTTTCTCTGAAGGCCTAGCAGATGTTTGTGCAGATATTACACACTCTATCACTTGTCCTTGGATGCAAGGATGAATGTGTAGGTCACACAGACATTCTGGAATTCCTGGGTTCTCTCGGATTCACATTCTCCTCAGTCCTTTCCAGTCACTTTCTTTGATCCCTCAGGATCTGAAATTTGTCTATTCCTTATCTTCCTATAGGCTGATGCTGCCTTAGGGCAGCTTCTTGATCTTAGGAGAGTTTTAAACTGTTCTAGTCTACAGGTCTCCTAAGATAAATGGAGATTTCCCCAGTTTTCAAGATGATAAAACAACTCAAAGTCCAACAGATTTAAGTTTCCAAACTTCTCTTAACTCCTAAGAGATGGAGCTAAAGCCTGGCCTTAGCTTCCTTAACTCCCAAACCATGTGCTTCCTTCTGCATAAAAAATATGGTTCTCCTCTCAGGGGCTCGTTATAGTGAGATAGTAACAGTAAGACTAAATGTTAGAGTTTTCCAAAATGATTCATTTGGGTTGGGCATGTAGTTCAGTGGGTAGCATGAAAATGATATGAAGGTCTGGGTTTGATCCTTAGGACTGTACATACCAGATTCAGTGGCTATAGCTGCAATATTAGCATTAGGAGATAGATGCAGGGGGATCTAGAAGCTGGGGTTATCCTTGGTTATGT
>LR753480.1:246372-386195 GCA_902729485.2 Mus minutoides | reverse complement strand
AAAAAAAAAAAAAAATAGGGCCAACAATGGAGAAGCTAGAGATAGAACGCCAGGAGCTGAAGGGGTCTGCAACCCTAGAAGAGGAACAACAATATGAACTAATCAGAACCCCCAGAACATGTGTCTCTAGCTCTACATGTAGCAGAAGATGGCCTAGTTGGCCATCATTGGGTGGAGAGGCCCCTTGGTATTGTAATCTTTATATACCCCAATACAGGGGAACGCCAGGACCAAGAAATAGGAGTGGGTGGGCAGGGGAACAGGGCGGGGGGGGGGGGAACTTTCAGGATAACATTTGAAATGTAAATTAAGAAAATATCTAATAAAAAGTAATTGATTTTAAAAAATGTGACAGGAGGGGGCTGGCGAGGTGGCTCAGCGGTTAAGAGGGCCGACTGCTCTTCCGAAGGTCCCAAGTTCAAATCCCAGCAACCACATGGTGGCTCACAACCATCCGTAACGAGATCTGATACCCTCTTCTGGAGTGTCTGAAGACAGCTACAGTGTACTTACATATAAAAAAAAAAAGTGACAGGAGATTAATTAATGCGCTTTGAGAAGCAAACAGTGTTAGACATTTGACTTTGCCTCCAGCGGCCATCAAATGTCACCACAGTGTCAGAGCACAAGTTTCATGGGGTTTCTGTAACTGAGCTTTCTTAAAAGAAAGAAGCCTGAGGAACCAGACCTGGGCCCTCGTGAGACAGAGGAGGAGGAAAGGATGGAAAATCCAAGTGAGCAGGAAGAGGAAACACTAGTGTAAAGCCTTGGAACAGCAATGAGTGTGTGCTCAGCTACTGAGTGTCGACAATGGTGCCAGATCCACAGCAAGCAGGCCTCTCATCCCTCAGCATTCAAGGGCGTGGTCGGGTACTTTCACCCATGCCTTACTGCCTCAGGGGCCAGAAATTCCCATGGATACGGCAGCATTTAGTGACACAGAACAAAGAGAAACAAAACTAGTGTGGAAAGAAAGAGAGGAAGGGGGAGGGGGAGGGAGGGGGGAGGGAGGGAAAGCAAGCTAGTCAAAGAGACCAAATGGACCTATCTGCTCAAAGCTCAGTGACTGGGACTCATAGCTCATAGCTCATAGCTGGGACTGGAGAGGTGGCTCAGTGATTAAGAGCTCTTCCAGTGGACCCAGGTTCAATTCCCAGTACCCACAAGGGAGCTAGCTCACAATTGTCTGCAACTCCAATTATCTGATACCCTCACATAGACATACATGCAGGCAAAACACCAATGCTCATAAAAATAATATTTTTTAAGAAACCACACCAAAATATAACCTGTGACTACTACTGCACAGTATGATTTCATTTTCATTTTCAGTTTATATTTCTAGAAAATAAATACACATGCTTCTGTGTAAGTATAAATGTAAAAATGATTTATCAGTTTTCATTCCTCTAGGTTGTGTCAGGGACATGAAACAAAACAAAGACAAAAGAAAGAAGCGGGTTTAAAAATAGTTTCTAATTTCCAAGTTACTCCAGTCTCTAGTCAGGAAGTCTGGGTCGGGAACAGAGGGGATTGAAAAACACAAATCAGACACTTAACTTCCTTTGTGTGCAGTGCTAAGGTCAAACCCAGGCCTCAGACTTGCTAAGTCAGCGTTGCCACTTTGCATGTCTAGCCCTCAATTATCTCCCTAAACAGACTCAGTCTCCATCCCTAAAGGAGCCACACCCAAAAGTGTGGAAGCAATCAGGAACCATTCTACAGAGCCCTGGCCAAGGGAAACAGGGTCAGAGAGGTGCACAGGCTTTATTTTGCTAGTGGCCCATCTCAAAGCGTTTCAAATATGACTTGGAAAGCCAAAGAGACTGGCCAGGTAAGGAGCTTGAGAGTTAAAAGACAAAAAAAAAAAAAAAAAAAGACAAAATAAAACCCAATAATGGAAGACATTAAAAAATAAGATCCACACTTAAAAGCTAACTCTTTAAAACTCATTGTATGTGCGTTCGTGTGTACATGAATACACACACACACACACACTTTTCCCCCTCCCAGTGCTAGAAACCAAACCCAGGGCTTTATGCTTGCTAGGCAACAGTTCTACCACCGAGCTAAATTCCCAGCCCTACCTCACACCCCCACTTCTAAAATGAGTCCTAGAACTAGGTGAGTAGCCACATGACATGTTTTTGACTGATATTTGAATGTCTAACATACTTGTCAAGATTCCAGCAGTAATTGGTCCCACGATGCCCATCAACAGGATGCTTACAGACATGAACCTACCATATTTGTGGTGTCTGAGGGTAAAGAGGGCCAGCAGTCCAGCAGGGACATGAAAAAACACAGAAGACATCAGTGCCCACAGGAATACGCCATACCACATCTCTGTGAGGGGAAAGAAAGGTGAAGCCTGAATCACCAGCTTTCCCAGTGCTGCACTGCCAAGGAACCCAGTCCCAGCCCCCCCCCATACACACCCACTGTTCCCATTCTTGTCAGCAGGAAGTTGTCTCTAGTGAGTTTTGCTGTTGGCCTTTTTTGTTTTGTTTTTTAAAGTTAGGGGAAGAAACCTTTTTAATTAGATTTATTCATTTTATTATATATGTGTTTTGCATGTATGTATGTACATGTTTGGTGCCCATGGAGGTCAGAAGAGGACATTGGATCTTCTAGAATTGGAGTTACAGCCAGGCAGTGGTGGTGCACGCCTTTAATCCCAGCACTTGGGAGGCAGAGGCAGATGGATTTCTGAGTTCGAGGCCAGCCTGGTCTACAGAGTGAGTTCCAGGACAGCCAGGGCTACAGAGAGAAACCCTGTCTCGAAAAACCAAAAAAAAAAAGAATTGGAGTTACAGACAGTTGAGCCACCAGTTGGGTGCTGGAGTTGAACTTGGGTCCTCTGCAAGTGCAGCATGTGCGAGCTCTCAACCTATGAGCCTCCTGCCCAGAACCTTGTTTTTGTTATTGGGAGACAGGGTCTCATCATGTGGCCCAGAATAGCCTCATACTCAGTATGTATCTGAGGTTGGTCTTGAACTCTGATCCTCTTGCCTCCCTTGTGTATTTTAGGCATCTGCCACCATGCTAAGCTTTATTGAGTTGGGTTTTTTTTTGGTTTTTTTTTTCCCCTTGTTCCCATCAACCCCAATTGCTCTGCTCAACCCTGCCCGCTTGTTCCAGCCGGCCCACGCTAGGCTCCGCTTGCTCAGGTTGGCCCCGCTCGTTCTGGCCGTCCCCGTTCGGCCCCACTCGTTCGGCCCCACTCGTTCGGCCCCACTCGCTCCGGCCCGCTAGCTCCGGCCCTCTAGCTCCGGCCCGCTAGCTCCGGCCGTCCCCGTTCGGCTCCCGTTGGTCTCTCCGGTCCAAGGATTTATTTCTTATTCTTCTTCTTTTTTTTTTTTTTTTTTGAGACAGGGTTTCTCTGTATAGCCCCGGCTGTCCTGGAACTCACTCTGTAGACCAGGGTGGCCTCGAACTCAGAAATCCGCCTGCCTCTGCCTCCCGAGTGCTGGGATTAAAGGCGTGCGCCAGTACGCTGTAGCTGACTTCAGACACATCAGAGGAGGGTGTCAGATCTTGTTACGGGTGGTTGTAAGCCACCATGTGGTTGCTGGGATTTGAAGTCATCACCTTCGGAAGAGCAGTCGGGTGCTCTAACCCGCTGAGCCATCTCACCAGCACTTTTTTTGGTTTTTTGAGACAGGGTTTCTCTGTATAGCCCTGGCTGTCCTGGAACTCATTCTGTAGACCAGGCTGGCCTCGAACTCAGAAATCCACCTGCCTCTTCTGCCTCCCGAGTGCTGGGATTAAAGGCGTGAGCCACCATGCCCGGCTGGGGTTTTTGTTTTTTTTTTTTCTTTTTTTTTTTTTTTATAAAGGGTTCAAAAACTTTCACTCACAGGCTCTCAGCTGTTTAATACAGCAGGACTCATTTAGACTCATTTCTAAGACTTGTAGAGACACAGTATCAAGGCAGCTCCAGAAGAGGTAGGAAGGAAGTTCTCACCTTAACCTGACTGTTGGTTAGCACCCAGATCTGACTTGCAGCCTCCAGAACGGAGAAACAAGCAGCTGTTTCAATGGTCTAGCCTGTGGAATTGTTTTACAGCAGCCTGGCTGTGACAAAGACCCACACACTCACTCACCCATGCTAATTTTCCTGAAGCGCAGTGAAAGAGTAGTACGTAACCAAAGACAAAATAGAGTCCCTTGTGTCAGGAGGGAAAGTGAACCTTTAAACTAACTGATGGCTCTAGGTACAGGGCAAGCCTTTCCTGGAACAATCACAGAATAGCCAACGCCCTCTGAATGTCACAGCGATCTCCTATGTGGAATGTCTCAATGCCCCAGGAGGTTGCCTAAGGTAGCACATGACTTACCTTCCCCCCCCCTTGTCTCTTAGAGTTAGCTACCTGGGTATCTTGCTGATGTTTGAACTAGCCAATCACGTGAAACCGCGCCAATTTCCCCAACCCCCCTACCCCATTGTTATAAAAGCTCCTAATGTTCGAGCCACGAGGACGACCCCCCTGTCCCCTGCGTGGGATACGGGTCGTCCCGGAGCTCCGATTAAAAATCCTCTTGCTTTTTACATCAAGACAGGTCTCATGATTCGTGGGGTGCACGAACAGCCTGTGTTTAAAATAGGGGTATTTCTGGTTTGATCTTACAGCAGCACTTCCCCAGGGCCACCAGGATCCTGCTGGCACCATCCTGAGCAGCAGCAGACAGGGACAAACCACCCACTTATCACCCTGAACCCCCAAATCCCACCTACAGGCCACCCAGAGCCATATGTGTTAGCTACCTGAGTGCCACTTAAGACACTCTAAGGAGCCGGGCGTGGTGGTGCACACCTTAAATCCCAGCACTCAGGAGGCAGAGGCAGGCTGATTTCTGAGTTCAAGGCCAGCCTGGTCTACAGAGTGAGTTCCAGGACAGCCAGGGCTATACAGAGAAACCCTGTCTCGAAAAACAAAAAACAAAACAAAACAAACAAACAAAAAAAGCTATCACAAACTTGGATCTATAAATAAACCTAAGTGATTTCTTTTTAATCTACTGCACCTTAACTTGCCAACTGTTTAATAGCTATTTATCGATCGATGTAGAGTTCTTTTCACTTCCCTGGCTCAACACACTGCCAAAAATGTTTCTCTGTCTTTCGGCATGTCCTTGTTCACCACTTCAAGCCAAGTGCAGTATCAGCCGGGGCTTCCTTGGCAGCGGTGTTGTTGGTTTTCTGCTGTTGTAACACAATCTTTTGGCTCAAGGTTCTGTGAACTGGGAAGTCCAAGACCATCTACAGGGGTCTTCTTTTTTACCACCCCCCCCCCCGCGTGTGTGTGTGTGTGTGTGTGTGTGTGTGTGTTTGTGTATGATCACACGTGTATTGGCACACATGTGGAGATAAAGTTTGCCATTGGGTGCCTCTTTAATGGCTCTCTTCCTCATTTTTGGAGGCAGAGCCTCTCAGAATGCAAACCTCACCAATTCAGTCTAGCTAGTCAGCTTGTTCTGAGGATCCCTCCTTCACCTCCTAGACGCCAGGACTACATGTTGGCCACCATGTTCACATAGTACTGGAGATTCAAACTCTGGACCTGATGGTATCAAAGCCCTGGGTTCAGTCTTGAGCTAGATACATACATGCGCATACACACAGAGCTTTCAGACAGTGGAAGAGCAGAGTCACATGGAGAGCTGGGTCCTCTGGATGACACTGAATGAACACACGGGCTTGCTGATGACCAGCTCTCTGCCTTTAACCCCCAAACTGGGTCATCTGGGCCCCCAAGACCAGCTCCAGTCTAAAAGAACAAGAATGGGGTTGCTGGGCAGGCCACAGCCATCCTCTCACCTGGCTCTTCTCCAACCTTATGACCCAGGTCAAACAGCTGAGTAAACTCCTGTTCCTGGGTGAACCTTTGTAAAACCGGGGTTGTGAGCAGACCTTGAGGACCGGAGTCTTGTGTGCTCCTGTGACTCCCTGCTGGTACCTGCTGGCTGCCTGGATGCTCCTGGCTCACCAGTCTACATCAGTTAACGGTACACTCCTTGCTTGCTAACTGTCTCCTGTCTGCCTGGTGCTACCATCCCCTCAGCTCTAACAATGATTTACTCTCTGGATGACCAACTGTGGCCTGACACCTCTCTACTCATTCTACTTGTCTTGGTCATTGTCCTATTGCTTTGAAGAGACACCATGACCAAGGCAACTCTTTTAAGAGAAAGCATTTAACCGGAAGCATGTTAACAATTACAGAGGGGTGAGGCCATTGTCACCATAGTAGGAAGCAGACAGGCAAGACACTGGAGCAGTAGCTAAGAGCTTACAACCTGATCCACAGGTACCAAGCAAAGAGAGAGAGAGAGAGAGAGAGACAGACAGACAGACAGCCTGATGTGGGCTTCTGGAACCTCAAAGCCCACCCCTAATGACATACTCCTTTCAATAAGGCCATACCTCCTTATCCTTCCCAAAACAGTTCCACCAACCAGGGACTGAGCATTCAAACATATGAGCCCATGAGGGTGGGAACATTCTTTTTCAAACAATAGCCAAGGCTGGCCTAGGATTCAGGCTTGTGCACAGGATAGTTGGCCTCAAATTTACAACCTTCCCACCTCAGCCACCCAAGTGCTGTGTGTACAGGTGTGTGTCATCAAACCTGATCACCTCATGGAAAACAAACGATCCATCCCTTGACACACCCCAGCCCTCTCTCCTGCCCCTCCCAGGTATGGTGTCCTTTTCTTCACATCTCCATGGAAAGAGGTTCTTTTGAGGCAGGGTTTCTCTGTAAAGCCCTGGCTGTCCTGGAACTCACTCTGTAGACCAGGCTGGCTTCAAACTCAGAAATCCGCCTGCCTCTGCCTCCGGAGTGCTGGGATTAAAGGCGTGCGCTACCACGCCCGGCATAAATATTTTTAAAAACTCTTCAACAGGTACATCATATTCAGTAAATGAATAACTGACTTGTCTAAGTTGGATCCATTTTTGACTCCAGCAACAGCATAATCAAAATATTCTTGGGTGTGATTAATTTGACATTAATTTAGGGAAGCCCTATATTCAGAGAACGATTGTCATTCCTGGTTATTACAAATGACAACTAAGAGCCAGTCGTGGTGGTGCAGGCCTGGAATCTCAGCACCAGCGCCTGGAAGGCTCAGGTTCTCTGGCCACCTCAGCCACACAATGAGGCCTTGTCTCAAACAAACACAAAGAGACAGCAAAAGAGATCTGAGCAAGTCAGAAGGAGAATCTGGCAGAACCCTAGATGTCCAAATTACAAAAGTGGATAAGAAAAAAAAAATCAATTCAAAGCTTTTTAGTGTAGAGAAACCACAGAATATTTTAGGGCAATGATCTGCCATGAGTTAGCATAAAGTACAAGTTAGCTTTTCCTGTCTGACCAAAATAGAAAGAGAATCAGGCTCAGGAACCTGATTCCCTAGTAAGAGGGTCTTAGTGTCTCAAACTAGGGGGAAACTTTCAAGTACCCATTATAACCAGAATTCCAAATGAAGATGAGACACTGCGGGGAGGGAGTGTGTTCACGATGCACTCTGATCAACTTGAGGTCAAGGGCTATCTGTTCTGCATTAGCCTTGTGACTAACACGTTGTGATCCTACCCATGTTTATACCTCCAGTCTGGAGCCCACATCAGCTAGAAGGGTGACCTGATGAAGGAATGAGTCCTGGTAAATGGTACCCTCATGTGTCAGAGCCAAAGCAGGAATAAAACCCAAATACGTCATGTAGATTAGCATTTTCAGGAGAGGCTGGAGAGCCGGCTCAGCAGTTGGGAGCAGCTGCTGCTTTTCCATAGGACCTGAGTTCAGTTCCCAGAGAGTTCCAGGTCAGTATCAAAACAAAGGACAGAAAGCTGAAGTAAACAGAAGAGCTGCTCTAAGGTAAATGAGACCAAAGAGTCCGGACAACAGAATTCAGTGGATGGTTCTGTTATTATGTAGCTCTGGCTAGTCTGGAACATGCGGTGTGGACCAGGCTGGCTTCCAATTCTCAGACATCTGATTGTTTCTGACCCCTGAGCACTGCCGGGTTATGGTTGTGAGTGAGCCTCCACACCTGGTGACCTCTTACTCTTGATTAGCAAGGCCATCTGCCTTTTTTCCATCTTTGTAAAACACCTCTTTCTCTCACCAAATAAAAACAGAAACAAAATGAAAAAAAACACAAAGGAGAAACAACTCAGAGATAAAGAGTGATTGTGCCGGTCTGGTGGCGCATGCCTTTAATCCCAGCAGAGGCAGAGGCAGGCAGATTTCTGAGTTCGAGGCCAGCCTGGTCTACAGAGTGAGTTCCAGGACAGCCAGGGCTATAAAGAGAAACCCTGTCTCAAAAAAAAAGAAAAGAAAAGAAGAGAAGAGAAGAGAAGAGAAGAGAAGAGAAGAGAAGAGAAGAGAAGAGAAAAGTGATTGTTGCTCTTTCAGAGGTTCCAGCAACCAGGGCAGATAGCTCAGCCACCTGTAACTCCCCACCTCTGGCCTGGGTGGGCACCTGCACTCATGTCCACACAGCCAAACACACGCATATATTTAAAAATAAATTTTTTTTAAAGAAAAAAGCTATTTGGTTGACTGGAAAAAAATTTAAATAAGGCCAATTTAAATAACATCACTTTATCTGTGTTATGGATTTCAGAAGTAATGTAATTTGGGGGCACTGTGACAGGACACACAACCCTGGTTCAGAAGTTTTGAGCTTAAGAATCCTAAAGTGTCTCGATTTCTGCAGTACAGGAAGTTAAAATATGATGTGTGTACACACACACACACATGTCCAGAATAGTCCTGCTTTGCATAATGAGACTTCCATCAACCCAAGCCAAATATACAACTGTGGCCCCATAATCTAAAGTAGCCTGCCATCTAGGCTTACCTAACCCCACCTAGGATGGTCTCACAACTGCCTAATGAGCCTCAGCTTTGCTAAGCAGGCGTGTGACTTTTACCACCCAAGCTAAGCATATGGGTACTTGTTATTCTGTGTTTCACCTTTCCAGGTTTGGAAATTTCCCAAATAGTTGGGAGAGAAGTAAGAAAATGAGTAAGAACAGACTCAAGAGTATGAACCCTTCATCTTTTAAAAAAGGTCGCCAGAATGATGGTGTGGATGTGTGTTTACTTGTAATCACTTTCAGGTTTGTTTATTTATATATGTATTTATTTGTAATCACTGTCAGGTGTGACACTAATACTTCTGGAAACAATCTGAACTTCCAGACTCTCTCCTTGTGGGCAGGATCACAAGCTAACATCTTCAGCTGCCACAAAACAAAAAGATAACCACCTTGTCAGCTACCACACAGGCAGGTCCCAGGTGTCCACCAAGAGGCGCCAGGCAGTCGCTGCCCAGTAGATGAGACTTACAGGTGTCTGGCTGAAGGTTGCAGTCAGCAATCCCACCCGTCATCCTCTTTTACAACGTCACTGGGCTAGTTTCTCTTTGTGGCGGTGTCCTAATCCTCCCCATCCCTACCCCACCCCACCTCTGCCTCTGTCGTCTTGCCTTAAAAAACCCAAAACAAATAATCATGCCCTCCCCTGAAGGCCTTTATTAATAATCTCAGGGGATCATTCTCTTCTCCACAACTTTCTGAATTGTAGCAGTTCTACAATGTAAGTATAACTTTAAAAGCTCTCCTGGCAGAAGGCGGCGAAGCCCGAGTAAGAGCTAAGAGCAAATTAGAAGTTGTGTCTTAAGTTCTTCTAGGTGCGGGTGGAGGGAACCCGCAACAGGTTTGAGCAAGCTGGTGGGAGGGTGGGTGTAGAAGAGAGTCAGAGGTCAGGGTCAACACACAGGCTTCTCAGGGGAAGTATACGAACAGTCACTAAGACTGGACATCCGTCGCCCCAAGTGCGATTCCAGGGCTGCCTGGGCCTCGCCCTGGGAGGCAGGCGACAGGTGCGCAGTGCGCAGGCGCGGGGCGGGGCGTACCTGGGAAGGAGCAGAGCGAAGTGGAGTTGGGGCACAGGGTCCCGTTGCCCACCCGCGGCACGAGCTTCAGGCTGAGGATCTGCTGCAGGAGCCCGGCTGAGCCGCCGCCACCGCCGCTCCCCTCGCGCTCCATCCCGCCGCCATCCACCGCCCGCCGCGCCGCGGATCACCGCACCTCCGCAGCCACGGCGTCACCTTTGGCCGGCCCTCTTCTCCCGCCCACTCCAACGGCGCTGCTAGAGTAATCGTTTCTCCTTCCAATCACAGGGCGCCGCAGATGGAGGGGGCGGGGTAACGGTTGTTCCCGCCCCCTGGCGCTGCGTTCGATTAGAAAAACCCACGGCATGCCTGCGCCCTAGTGGCAAGTTCTGCTCCATCTGGGTGTGTTGGGCTCTGCCCACTCTAGTGCCACCTTTAAGTAGGACAAGTCCAGGGAGATTGCTCAGCGGGTAGAGGTGAGGCGCTTGCCTCCAAGCATGAACGATTTGCCTTCCATTCCTAGGACTCACATGGTAAAAGATGAGCACCAACTCACCAACTCCCATGGTTATCTTTTTACCTTCACATACACATAGACTCACATAAAATTTAAAGTTAGTATACAAGGATACAGCACCAAATATATATATATATATATATATATATATATATATATATATATATATATATATATATATATATATATATATATATATATATGGTGACCAATAGCCTACTCAAATTTCTCTGTAGGACTGAATATGTATTGAACAGAGAACCAGCCTAGCTGCACAATACCCTAGATTCCAACCCCAGTTGCTTAGCCTGTCAAAGTCTATAGGTTCTCTGGGCCGTGGTGGTGCGCGTCTTTAAACCCAGCACTCAGGAGGTAGAGGCAGGCAGCTTTCTGAGTTTGAGGCCAGCCTGGTCTACAGAGTGAGTTCCAGGTCAGCCAGAGCTACACAGAGAAACTCTGTCAAAAACAAAACCAAAGCAAATACAAAACAAAACAGAAGACTGTAAGTTCTCTTTTTGTTGTTTTTTGTTTTGTTTTTTTGAGACAGGGTTTCTCTGTATAGCCCTGGCTGTTCCGGAACTCACTTTGTAGACCAGGCTGGCCTTGAACTCATAAATCCGCCTGCCTCTGCCTCCCAAGTGCTGGGATTAAAGGCATGCACCACCACACCTGGCTAGAAGACTGTAGGTTCAACTTCTGAACAACCAACAAGCAAAAATAAGACTTTAAAAATGGACCAGAAATTCTGTAAGTCACGGAAGTTGAAACTTTTAGGAGCTGATATGAAAAGACCTTCTGGGGCCAGCAAAATGGCTCAGCAAGTCAAGGTACCTGCTGTCAAGCCTAGTGCCCTGTGTTCCATCTCAGGGTAAAAGAGAACCCATAAGTGCACATTGTCCTTTGACCTGCACAGGTTCCCACACACAGATTGCCAGGGCTATCCCTGGTTGTAAACTTGACTACCTCTGGAATGAACTAAAACCCCATTGGCTGGTTAAACCTGTGAGGGATTTAAAGTAGGAATACCCATAATCTGGATCTTTGAGGTGGAAGATCCACCTTTGATCTGAACCACGCCATCTACCGGTTTGAATATGCTTAGCCCATGGAAGTGGCACTTATTAGGTGTGGCCTTGCTAGAGGAAGTGTACCACTGAGTAGGCAGGCATTGAGGACTCCTAGTGTTTAAGCTCCACCCAGAGCAGAAGAAACAGTCTCTCCTGCTGCTGCCTTTGGATCAAGATTCTCAGCTCCCTCTTTTTTTTTTAAGATTTATTTATTGTATGCAAGTACACAGTGGCTGACTTCAGACACACCAGAAGGGGGTGCCAGATCTCATTAAGCCACCACGTGGTTGCTGGGAATTGAACTCAGGACCTTTGGAAGAGCAGTCAGTGCTCCTACGCGCTGAGCCATCTCTCCAGCCACAGCATTTCTTTTGCCTAGTCACTTTCTAGTTCTTTTCTTCAACCTCATCAGGAAAGTCTGTATTTTCTTTCCTGGCTTTGTGCTGGCCCTTGGCTGCCTTACACTACCCATGTCTGCCTCAGCTCCCTCTCCAGCATGCCTGCTGCCATGCTTCCTGTCATGATGATAATGGACTGAACCTCTGAAACTGTAAGCTAGCCCCAATGAAATGTATGCCTTTATTAGAGTTGCTTCAGTCATGGTGTCTCCTCACAGTAGTAAAACCCTAACTAAGACACTGGCATTAGAACCTATTTTGGGATTCCAGTATATACTGAAGACCAGCGGGGTCATCCAGCCTCATGGACTGAACTTCTGGACTCTGGACCTTCCATTGGTAGACAGCCATTGTTGGATTAGCTGGATCACTGCCTGTAAGCCATTCTAATAAATTATATATATATATATATATATATATATATATATATATATATATATAATAAATTCAATAAATAATTTAACATTCATGAATAAGTATAAATATTTAAGTTCTCCAGATTTTGTAGTATTTTTGCTTTTACATGATAGAGTGAGCAATGCCAACAGCCTTTTCCCATAAGTGTGCTATACCCATGAATGCCCAGATGTTCATCTCCCTCCCAAAGGAAAGAAGTAAAAGTTGGGTTGGTTATATATAGCTCTGACAGACGCCTTGCCTCATATGCCTGCAGCCCTGGGTTTGATCCCGAGAACTTCACAAAGGTCCCTAAGAAGCCTCCCAGGGAGAACCTGTAGATTGCCTATATAGACATGAAAATTTGGTGGTTTGACAGCCAAGTGGAAGGGCCTGGAAAACAAAGAGTCAATATTTTGTAGGGGAAATGTACTTTGAGCCTTTTGAGTATTTGCCTTTCCTGGTGATCCAATCTTTTCATTTCTCCTTTGGAATAAACTCCCACAATTTCTATTACCTTTTTTGTTTGTTTTGTGACAAAGTCTTACTATCTTGTCTTGGCTGACTTGCAACTTTCTGTGCAAACTATGTCTGGCTTCTATTACCTTTTTTTTGTTTTGTTTTGTTTTTTTGTTTTGTTTTGTTTTTCGAGACAGGGTTTCTCTGTATAGCCCTGGCTGTCCTGGAACTCACTTTGTAGACCAGGCTGGCCTCGAACTCAGAAATTCACCTGCCTCTGCCTCCCAAGTGCTGGGATTAAAGGCATGCACCACCAACGACTAGCTATGACATTACTTTCAATTTGATTACTAAAATTTATCTTTTTTTTGGGGGGGGGGGGTTGAGACAGGATTTCTCTGTATAGCCCTGGCTATCCTGGAACTCACTTTGTAGACCAGCCTGGCCTCGAACTCAGAAATCTGCCTGCCTCTGCCTCCCGAAGTGCTGGGATTAAAGGCATGTGCCACTATGACCGGCTGATTACTAAAATTTTAATGACTGGAGAAGTAAGGAATGAAAAGAGAAAGGAAGAGAATTTATGGGAGCAGGTTGTGGGTGACAGAAAGGCGAACCAAGAGTCCTAGGCCAACCTGGGATCCATAGGGAGTTCCAGGCTATCCTAGTCTACAGAGTAAGTAACTATGTCAAAATAGCTGAGCCAATGAGATGGCTCAGTGGATAAAGACATTAGCCACACAAGCCTATTCAACTGCACTTGGCCTGTAGAACCCATATAAAGGGGAAAGAAGAGAACCAACTCCACAAAGCTGTCCTCTGACCACGGGTGTACCAACACACACCCACATACACACACGCACACACACACATACATGCAAGCACAAGCACATGCCTATCCACACATATACATAACTCATGCACATGCTCACACACAGTGCACACACATGCCTGCACATGTACCTGCACACGTGCACACATATATGTATGCACACAGTAATCATGGCTTTTTTATATGTATGAATGCTTTGCCTATTAGTATGTCTGTGTACCACAGAGTTCTCATGGAGGCCCAGAAGAGGATGTCAGATCCCTTGGAACTGGAGTTACAGACAGCTGTGAGCCACCATGTGGGTGCTGGGTATCAAACCCAGTTCCTCTAGAAAAGTAGCTTGTGCTGTTAACCACTGAGTCATCTCTCCATCCCAAAGATGAAGTTGAAAGAGAGAGAATGAAAGAAAGAAAGGAAAGGGAGAGAGAGAGAGAGAGAGAGAGAGAGAGAGAGAGAGAGAGAGAGACCTACTACTATGGGGAGATTTACCTAAAGCTAAATCAAGTAGCTTATAAGGGTAAGGACAGCTCATCTGATTTGGGCATAGAAATCATAAAGACTCAATTGTGAGCCGGGCATGGTGGCGCATGCCTTTAATCCCAGCACTCGGGAGGCAGAGGCAGGCGGATTTCTGAGTTTGAAGCCAGCCTGGTCTACAGAGTGAGTTCCAGGACAGCCAGGGCTACACAGAGAAACCCTGTCTCAAAAAACCAAAAAAAAAAAAAAAAAAAAAAAAAGACTCAATTGTGGTGACACACACTCATAGGATATGAAGAAACAGAGGCAGAAGGATTAGGAGTTGGATGTCAGCCTGTGCTATATATTTTGTGAGGTTTGATGGCACATGCCTTTAATCCCAGCACTCAGGAGGCCAAATAACGTAGATAGATCTCTGTGAGTTCGAAGCCAATTTGATCCACATGCTGAGTTCCAGGATAGCCAGTGTTTAAAAGGAAAATGTCGTTAGGGCCTGGAGTTGGTGGTGTACACCTCTAATTCCAGCACTCAGGAGGCAAAGGCAGGTGGAACTTTGAGTTGGAGGCCAGCCTGGTCTAAGGAGCTAGTGCCAGGACAGCCAGGGCTAAATGGAGAAACCTTGTCTCAAAAAACAAACAAACAAATGGTCCTGTTAATCTACTTCAGTGGAGTAGAAGTGTAGGCCAGGAAGAGTCCAGTTCAAGCTAACTCAAAGGACCAGATCAGTCAGTAGAGGGCAGTGTGACAGAGGCCTGCCTGGGAAGGATGGGGGAGCCCTGCCTCTCACTTGATTCTGGCCAGGAATGATTCCTTATCCTTATGACTGCTGGTGGGAAAGGCTAAATTAAAAACCCCTGGAAGCAAGCATGAAGGCATGCTTATAATCTTGATCAGGATAAAGACTTCAGAGAAAACCACCAAATCCAGAAGCCATAGGGAAAGAGTTCACATGTAATTCTTAATGGAGTCTGAACACGGTGGCTTGACTTCCTATCCACAAATGCACAGCCCAGTGAGGTACTTTGGGTTTTGTTTTGTTTTTGGTTGGTTGTTGTTGTTGTTTTGGTTTTTGTTTTCTGAGACAGGGTTTCTCTGTATAACCCTGGCTGTCCTGGAACTCACTCTGTAGACCAGGCTGGCCTGGAACTCAGAAATCTGCCTGCCTCTGCCTCCCGAGTGCTGGGATTAAAGGCGTGCACCACCACTGCCTGGCTGGTTTTTGGTTTTTTGAAGCAGGTGTATAGCCCTGGCTGTCTTGGAACTCACTCTGTAGACTATGTTGGCCTCAAACTCAGAGATCCTCCTGCACTGGGACTAAAGGAATGTACCCCCATAGCCCAGCTGCCAGTCAAGTTTTATACATTAAAACGTGCAGCTGGTATATACCAATTGCATCACAATAGAGTGTAAGAAGTGTTGCTTGGGGTTTTGGTTATTTGTTTTTAATTTACTCTGTGTGTGTGTGTGTGTGTGTGTGTGTGTGTGTGTGTGTGTGTGTGTGTGTATACACTTGCGTGCATGCGCGTGCCACCAGCATTAGGAGAACTGTTAGAGGACAACTTTATTTGTTCTTTTTAAAGATTTATTTATTTATTATATGTAAGTACACTGTAGCTGACTTCAGAAACTTTTTCTTCTCTCTCTGGCCCTGCTCACTCCAGCCCAAAGATTTATTTATTTAAGTATACTATAGCTATCTTCAGCCACCCCAGAAGAAAGCATCAGATCTCATTACATATGGTTGTGAGCCACCATGCGGTTGCTAGAATTTGAACTCAGGACCTTTGGAAGAGCAGTCAGTGCTCTCAACTGCTGAGTCATCTCTCCAGCCCCATAGAGGGCAACTTTCAAGAACTAGTTATCGTCGGGCATGGTGGCGCGCGCCTTTAATCCCAGCACTCGGGAGGCAGAGGTAGGTGGATTTCTGAGTTCAAGGCCAGCCTGGTCTACAAAGTGAGTTCCAGGACAGCCAGGGCTAAACAGAGAAAACCTGTCTCGAAAAACCAAAAAAAAAAAAAAAAAAAAAAAGAACTAGTTATCTTCTTCCACAACCTGGGTGCTAAAAACTAAACTCAGTTCACCAAACTTGACAGCGAATGGGTTTTGTTACGGAGCCATCTGACCTGCATAGTTTTTCCCCCAAAGATGTGTTTCTTACTTTATCTGTGTGTGTTTTGCCTGCATGAATGCATACTATGTGTGTGGAGTCCCTGTGGAGCCTAGAAGAAGACATATCGGCTCCCCTTAAACTAGAGTGACAGATGGTCGTCGTGAGCTGCCATGTGGGTGCTGGGAGTTGAACCCAGGTCCTCTGCAAGAGCAGCCAGTGATCTCTTCAGTCACCTACTGTCTTAGTCAGGGTTTCTATTCCTGCACAAACATCATGACCAAGAAGCAGTTGGGGAGGAAAGGGTTTATTCAGCTTATACTTCCATACAGCTGTTCATCACCAAGGAAGTCAGGACTGGAACTCAAGCAGATCAGGAAGCAGGAGCTGATGCAGAAGGCATGGAGGGATGTTCCTTACTGGCTTGCTTCCCCTGGATTGCTCAGCCTGCTCTCTTATAGAACCCAAGACTGTCAGTCCAGAGATGGTCCCACCTACAAGGGGCCCTTGATCTCTAATTGAGAAAATACCTCACAGCTAGATCTTATGGAGGCATTTCCCCAACTGAAGCTCCTTTCTCTGTGATAACTCCAGCTGTGTCAGGTTGACACAAACCTAGCCAGTACACCTACTAAGTTATTTAGAGCTGTTCACTAGCCAAACTCCTAGATCAGTGATTCTCACCCTTCCTATGGCTGTAATACTTTCATCCAGTTCCTCACGTTGTGTTGACCCCCCAATCATAAAATTATTTTTGTTGCTACTTCATAACTGTGCTTTTGCTCCTGTTACAAATCCTACTGTAAATATATGTGTCTTCCGACGGTCTAAGGCAACCCCCAAAGGGGTGGAGGCCCACAGGTCGAGAATCACTATCCTAGACACACGCTACAGAACAAGGACAATATTAGCATGTTGGTCTCTCCGGTCCAAGGATTCATTTCTTATTATTCTTCATAAGTACGCTGTAGCTGACTTCAGACGCACCAGAGGAGGGCGTCAGATCTTGTTACGGGTGGTTGTAAGCCACCATGTGGTTGCTGGGATTTGAACTCATCACCTTCGGAAGAGCAGTCGGGTGCTCTAACCCGCTGAGCCATCTCACCAGCCCCATAAAGTGAGGTTTGAACAAAAGGATTTTCCACACCTGTCACCCAGGTGGTATGTGTACATACATGTAGGCACTCACACATACCCATGAAATAAAATAAAAAGAGCTTTCTTATGCAAACATTAAATCTGAGCTGAAGGCAATTAAGAATTAGCAAATACCACCAGGTGCAGTGGCCTTTAATCCCAGTCCTTGGGAGGCGAAGGCAGGCGAATCTGGTCTCCACAGGACTTCCAGGTCTCCAGGGTTACATGGTTAAGACCTTGAGTAAACACGGAAAAGAACTAGTAAGTGCCATTGGGCAAGAGAAGTGGCTCAGAGGGCGAAGGTGCTTGCCTTGCAAGCCCAACAACCTGAATTCAATCCTGGGACCCCCCCCAAAACTTGTCTCCCCAACACTCCATGCCCCACCAATAAATAAATAAATAAACAAATAAATAAATTAAAATAATAAAAGTCAACGCCAAAAAAACACCTTTCTTTACCCACCCTTTTCTCCCAATAGACAAGGTCCGACTCAGTAGCTCAGGCTGGCCTGGACCTCACTAGGTCTTGAAGTTGAGAGTGCTGGCCTCAAAGGCATGAACCACAGTGGGAGCATGGAGATCCGCAAACAAACCCTACACCATCCATTTCCTGTCACAGATTTTTCTTCCACGGTACCCCACCCTTGTGAGCCTGAAGCTGTTTTTCTCTATGAACACTTTTGTTGTTTCTGATTTCTTTTTTTTTTTTTTCAAGTCAGGGTTTCTCTGTATAGTGTTTCTGATTTCTATGGCATATTTATTATTAGTGGTAGTGTGCATGCGTGTGGCTGTCCACATGTCACAGGGAGCACATGGAGGCCGAAGGACAACCTTCCAGAGTTGGTTCTCCCCTTCCACTGTAGGGTCCAGAGATGGGACTTAGGCCATCAGGATTTTGTATGGCAAGTCCTTTTGCCCACTGAGCCTACCTTGCTGGGCCTAGAAATTTGCTCTTCTGTTGTGCGGTGGGAAGGGAGTACTGGGTAGAGGTCCTAGAACCTTGTGTGGACTCTAAGTGTTGTACCATGACGCCATAACCCCACTATTCTCTTTAAACACGCGTGCTTTCAGTTGCTCTTCTTCACCTATGTGATTGATTTTTCAAGGCAATCATTAATAAACTTTTTTTCTTCCTATGAATCTGCCTTTTTGTTTACTTGCTAGCCATGTCTCGATACATAGCCCAGGCTAGGTTTAAACTCACTATGCAGTCCAGGCTGGCATCAAACTTGAAACAGCTCTAACCTCAGCCTCCCAAGTGCCGAGGTTGCAGCCATGCGTTTCCACACACTCAGCTTGATCTATCTTTTTACTGCAGAGTCCCAGCTGAAAACCTGTGATACCTTCTCTGCAGGGTCTAGCCTAGGAACTGGTGTGCAGGGTCTAGCCTAGGAACTGGTGTGCTGGTTCTTATGCTACACTATAGCAGCCAAAGCAAGTCAAAGTAATAGCCCAGATTCAACGAGGGGTTTCGGGGACACAGGAGGTGGGGAGAAGGTGGGGAGACGGGGAGAGGGAGAAAGGAACATCTTCTTAGTAGCAGGAGCTATAGTCACGTTGCTGAGCATGAATGGAGTCATTGATAACTGTTGACAGGGCACTGTCAATCAATCAAGGCTGGGCAGTGTTCAGTGATGACTACACTTTGGCAGAGTGACAGGTTAATTGCTTCTGGGTCCCCAGACTTATCTTTGCTGTCCCCAGTCAGCCAGGCCACCTTCAACTTTTGTCCTGAACCCCATCTGGGTTGATTTTTGAGGGTTGCTTCAAACCTACCAGGCCAGGAGACTCACCCCCAGCCTTGCTCTGAGTACTCAATGTACAAGAGTCCAGGATTCACCCCAAGGCTTGCCTGCGGTGCTCTACACTCAGAAAGCTAAGCCGCTGTCAATAGGCTGCCCCAGCACCTCCATAATCAGAGAAAAGTGAATGAATCATAGCAAAGCATATAGAATAGAATATGCTGGCCTGGCGAGATGGCTCAGTGGGTAAAAGCACTGACTGCTCTTCCTAAGGTCCTGGGGTCTTTCAAATCCCAGCTACCACGAAGTAGCTCACAAGCACCCACAACGAGATCCAACACCCTCTTCTGGTGTGTCTGAAATCAGCTTCAGTGTACTTAAATGTATAATGATAAATAAATCTTTGGGCCAGAGCAAGCAGGGACTGAACAAGTGGAGTTGATCAGAGCGAGCAGAGGTCCTAAAAATTCAGTTCACAACAACCACATGAAGGCTCGCAACCATCTGTACAGCTACAGTGTACTCACATACATAAAAATAGATAAATCTTAAAAAAAAAAAAAAGAATAGAATATGCTACTCATCACACCATTAATAGAACTTGTGACTTGAGCCATAGTAACAGAAACTCATGGGTCACCACCATCAGTGAGTTGCGGAGCCCTGTACCAGAGCCTTCCTGGATCCCAATAAAGACCTCGTCCTTACCTCTGGCATCCTAAGCAGTTGCTTCATCTCGCTATGCCTGCACACACCATATTTACTGGGATGGTCTGCTCCCAGGCTGACTCTCTCATTCGACAGTGGTCTCCTTTAAAGAAGTGGCTGCATTGCCGGGCGTGGTGGTGCCCTTTAATCCCAGCACTCAGGAGGCAGAGGCAAGCGGATTTCTGAGTTCGAGGCTAGCCTGGTCTACAAAGCTAGTTCCAGGACAGCCAGGGCTATACAGAGAAACCCTGTCTCGAAAAACAAAAACAAACAAACAAAAACAAACAAACAAAAGAAGTAGCTGCAGCTGATTATTTTGATCTGCAATGAATCAGGAAGGCAGATTGGGGAGGAATATGCAGGCAGGAAAGGGATAAGGCAGAGGGACTGCAACCCCCCACCACGCTGCCATTTTGTTTTTTGAGATATTTGCAGACAAGCGCTTGGTGACTCTCTAACCTCAAGGGACCATGTCATAGCCAAGGTCACCATTCATATCCCTTTCGAAGCCCGGCGAGGCCCTTTGCATTGGTCTGCTCCAATCCCTGGTATGGTTCACTTGCTGAGACCATTAGTGTTAAAGACGAAACTGAGAATTGACCTATAGGAATCAAGTCTTTCTGCTGTGCATCCCCAAATCCATATGTTACAGTCCTGTGCTGGGTGTAGTGGCATGCAACCTCTAACCCAGCTCAGGGAGTGGAGGCAGAAGGATTGAGAGTTTTTTGGTTTTTGGGTTTTGGGTTTTTTTTGTTGTTGTTGTTGGGTTTTGTTGTTGTTTTTTTGTTTGTTTGTTTGTTTTTCGAGACAGGGTTTCTCTGTGTAGCCCTGGCTGTCCTGGAACTCACTTTGTAGACCAGGCTGGCCTCGAACTCAGAAATCCGCCTGCCTCTGCCTCCCGAGTGCTGGGATTAAAGGCGTGTGCCACCACAACCGGCAGGATTGAGAGTTTTGAGGCCAGCTCAGACAACCTAGTGAGCCATCAGAGAAGAAAAGAGAGCTAGCAAGATTAAATTCTAGGTGCTAGGGGCTGGTGAGATGGCTCAGTGGTTAAGAGCACCGACTGCTCTTCCAAAGGTCATGAGTTCAAATCTCAGCAACCATGTGGTGGCTCACAACCATCCATAATGAGATCTGATGCCCTCGTCTGGTGTGTCTGAAGACAGCTACAGTGTACTTACATATAATAATAATAATAAATAAATCTTTAAAAAAAAATTCTAGGGGGCTGGTGAGATGGCTCAGCGGGTAAGAGCACCCGACTGCTCTTCCGAAGGTGATAAGTTCAAATCCCAGCAACCACATGGTGGCTCACAACCATCCTTAATGAGATCTGGCATCCTCTTCTGGAATGCCTGAAGACAGCTACAGTGTAGTTACATATAATAAATAAAATAAATCTTTAAAAAAAAAAATTCTAGGTGCTGGAGGGATGGCTTAGTGGTTAAACGCATTGACTGCTGAGTTCAATTCCCAGCAACCACATGGTAGCACACAACCATCGTAATGTGATCTGATGCCCTCTTCTGGTGTGCCTGAAGACAGCTTCAGTGTACTATAAATCTTAAAAAAAAAAAAAAGACTTTTAAAAAAAAGAATAAATTCTAACTTCTAAGGTGGTGGCATTAGGAGGCAGACTGTAGAGGGACAACTTTAGGTAGACTAAAAGGCTGAAGCAGCCCTCACAATGGTAGGGCTTACACTTACAAAGCAAGTTTGAGGATGGATATGGGGCTGGAGAGATGCTCAGTGGTTAAGAGCACTGACTGCTCTTCCAAAGGTCCCGAGTTCAGATCCCAGCAACCACATGGTGGCTCACAGCCATCTGTGACGAGATCTGGCACCCTCTTCTGGAGTGTCTGAAGGCAGCTGCAGTGTACTTACATACAATAAATAAAAAAAAATCTTTAAAAAAAAAAAAAAGAGGATGGATATGGTAGTGCAGGTTTGCAATACCAACACTGGGGAGCCCAACAGTGGTGGCACACACCTTTATCCCAACACTCTGGAGACAGAGGCAGGTGGATCTCTGAATTTGAGTGCTACAGAGGTCTACAGAGTGAGTTCTAGGACAGCCAGGGCTACACAGAGAAACCCTGACCTCGAAAAAGGCTAATAATAATAATATCAGCACTTAGAAGCCACGGTTAGGAAAGATGGCCATACTGTTATACTTAGCTACATAGGAAATTCCAGGCCACTTTAGGCCTTTATTCTAATATGTAATAAGCCCTGATCTCAAAAATAAATAGACTTTTGAGAGGCGCCCTTCTTACAAGCTGAGCACAGAACCACAAGTACTGTCTTTGTGGAAATGATATTCTTAGGGAGGTATCTGATTGTGTCTTTTATTTTCTTTTTCAGATTTATATTACTTTTTTTTTTTTTTTTTGGTTTTACGAGACAGGGTTTCTCTGAATAGCCCTGGCTGTCCTGGAACTAGCTTTGTAGACCAGGCTGGCCTCGAACTCAGAAATCCACCTGCCTCTGCCTCCCAAGTGCTGGGATTAAAGGCGTGTGCCACCACGCCCGGCTATATTACTTTTAATTATACATATACACACCATTCTCTGTGGGTGCCCAGGGAAGCCAGATCCCCTGTTGCTGGAGTTACAGATGGCTACCTAACCTGGGTTCTGGAATAGAACTCTGGTCCTTTGGAAGAGCAACAGTTGCTCTTAACCACTGAGTCATCGCCATTGCTCCAGGCTGCTCTCCTACTGCTTATAAGTTACCCTGTCTGTGCTAAGGGATCTTCATGGTCAACAAGACAGGGTTGAGCATTATGTAGGGGGTTAGTAAAGCATACTTCTGGGTGTGTCCATACGTCCCTGGGTATGTCTGTGAGGGCTTTAGCTGAGACCATTAGACCATGAAGGCTCTGACTTAATGAATGGCTTCAATGACTCCCAATATGATGGAATTACTGGAAAGTTGTCAAAAGTAGGAGCTATCTGGAAGAAACATACAAACACTACATGAAGCTGTACCTTTGTCTGACCCATGAAGTATCCCCCTTTCTGTTTCCTGGTCATCATGATGTGAACTGCTCTGCTCCACCGTGACCTTTCTGTCACAATGAAATGGCATCTCAGAAACTCTGAGCCATCTCTCCAGCCCTGGTCCCTTCCCTTTTAAGACCTTCTTTCTGGGGGCTGGTGAGATGGCTCAGCGGGTAAGAGCACCCGACTGCTCTTCCGAAGGTGATAAGTTCAAATCCCAGCAACCACATGGTGGCTCACAACCATCCGTAACGAGATCTGGCTCCCTCTTCTGGAGTGTCTGAAGACAGCTACAGTGTACTCACATATACTAAAAAAACAAAAAACAAAAAAAAAACAAAAAACAAAAACCTTCTTTCTGAACGGCTGTGAGAACAGTGACACAGGTACAGTCTGAGGCGTTTTTGTTACATGTGCCTAAGTAGGTTAAGGTCACTCTCTTAGCTGCTCGTTAATAAAATTAGAATTTAGTTGTCCTTAATCCCAGTACTCTGGAAACAAAGGCAGGCAGAGCTCTGAGTCTGAAGCCAAGGAATGAGACCCAGAACGGCCAAGGCTGTGTAGAGAGACCCCTGCCCCAAAGTAGATAGATAGATAGATAGATAGATAGATAGATAGATAGATAGATAGATTTATTGATTTGTTGGTAGATACAATTAGGGCTTTAAACATGTTCATATGGCCGGGTGGTGGTGGCGGCGGCGGCGCACGCCTTTAATCCCAGCACTTGGGAGGCAGAGGCAGGCAGATTTCTGAGTTCGAGGCCAGCCTGGTCTACAGAGTGAGTTGCAGGACAGCCAGGGCTACACAGAGAAACCCTGTCTCAGAAAAAAAAAAAAAAAAGAAAGAAACCATAAGCCCCAAATTAAATGCTTTCTTTCATAAGTTGCTCTGGCTATGTTGTCTTATCACATGTTGTCTTATCACGGCAATAGGAAAGTAACTAAGACATGAATGTATGCACACATGTATGCACACATGTATGCACACATGTATGCACACACACACGTGCACACACACGTGCAGACACATACTCACATACACGTGTTCCAGGTCGTTCTTAGATGAATAATGAGTTTCAAGAAAGCCTGGGGAACATGAATGTCCTCAACTCCCAAAACAGTCCGAAGTCTTCAGATCATGTCTTATTCTTTGTCTTAAATTCCACCACTTACTGAAGGCCACATCTATGCTGAGAATCAGGAGCCAGCACTCAGGATGGTGACAATGTTGTGTCAATAATTGAGTTCCTGGATCCATGTGTGCCCCTGTGGGATTTCCAGTGAGTGCTTGGTGTGTGGACTCAAATCCACTCACTCCCTTGCCCTCCCCTGAAGAAGGAAGCCTGCTCTTCCGTTAAACATTTACTCTACGCTTGCTAGCTCTTGTTTCCTAAGGCTGGGACTAAGCTTTCTGCATGCCCAGCATCCCTTAAATGAGCCCTTTGCTGTCAGAGCTGGGTGTGGTTTGCAGGAAGTAATCTTACTCTGCTTGGAAGGATGAAGGCATGGCAGAACCACCCTTAAGCCATCTTTTCTTCTAAGTTCCTAGTAAGCCTGTGTTCCAGGCACCCCATGACCTGCCCCCACAGGCCTCCCAGACACTGTTGGCTGTGTTTGGCTTCCTGCCCAGACCCCCCCCCCCAGCTCTCTCCTTTCTCTGTCTTCTTCTAGGCTCCTCCAGGTTATGCTTTGGATTCTCTGCTCTGGTCCCAGAATCTTTGCATTTCCTGTTCCCCCTAGCTGGATTTCTAGGGGGAAAGTATAGCTAGGGACTATTGCTGATAGGACACAGATCTATAAAAATCTGAATTACCGGAGCCGGGCGTGGTGGCGCACGCCTTTAATCCCAGCACTCGGGAGGCAGAGGCAGGCGGATTTCTGAGTTCGAGGCCAGCCTGGTCTACAGAGTGAGTTCCAGGACAGCCAGGGCTACACAGAGAAACCCTGTCTCGAAAAACCAAAAAAAAAAAAAAAATCTGAATTACCCACTGCAGCCCCAGAGCAAAGAGCTAACCCATCTCCTTCCTTTATTTCTCCTAAAATGTGACCTTGGGACAAACAAGTCCTCTTACTTCTTTTTTTTTTAAATTTATTTTATTTATTATATGTAAGTACACTGTAGCTGTCTTCAGACACTCCAGAAGAGGGCGCCAGATCTTCTTACGGATGGTTGTGAGCCACCATGTGGATGCTGGGATTTGAACTTATCACCTTCGGAAGAGCAGTCGGGTGCTCTTACCTGCTGAGCCATCTCACCAGCCCCCCTCTTACTTCTTAAGATGCTTTTCAAACACAATAGGCTCTAATCTGGATCACTCAGCATAATTATGTTTATTTCCATAAATTAGAATCTTTCATCTCAGGAAAAGATTCATTAAAAAGCCATTCTCCTCAGGCATTCTCAGGCCGTGTGCCGGGGCTCCCC
This sequence comes from Mus minutoides, assembly GCA_902729485.2. Lineage (NCBI taxonomy): Eukaryota > Metazoa > Chordata > Mammalia > Rodentia > Muridae > Mus > Mus minutoides. The sequence goes on along the minus strand of LR753480.1, from coordinate 361,020 downwards.
CACTAGAAGGTCAAACAGAGAATCTAACGGGAAACCACAGAGGGAGGCATCGTCTCTGATTCCTCCTTGACCATGCCCATAACTGTCCAAGTCTTTGATGGACTGAGATACTAGGGCGCGGCAGTGAGCAGAGGTCTGGGCGAGCCAACGCAAGGCAGGTACACAGATTTTAGGAGCCAGCCCACAGCCACGCCTTTCCCCCACTCCTGAGCAAGCCTGGAACCCCACTCTCTGCTATTGCATGGTATGACCAAAGAGGGGAGAAAGTCAATGAGAAGGACGTGCTTTAGTAGAAGTCTGGCTCCCTCTGTGACCAAAGGAAGTGGGCAGGGTTTTCGCTTTCCATTCAATAGTACTTAATGGGAATCCAAATCCTAAAAGACCCAAAGGAAAACTACAATCTGGACAGAAAGAGGTGTGGGATTTGGACTCCATCCTTTTCTAGTACAGAACAAGATCACTCACACTCCCAGCCACTTGCTTTTGGGTTCTCCAAGCCCCTTTCTTTATCATACTCCAATAGACCCTAATGTTATAGCTGGGTCTCTCCACGAAAATTCTAAGATTCTGGTTGCTTATCCGTGGATGACGCCCACTTGAAACTGTCCATGCCTCTTGGCAGCAGGAGGTCCAGAGAGAGGTCCCTTTGCTCAAGCTCTGAATGCACAGACCGGTAACCCAGCAGCTGCAGCGCACCCCCGCACAGTTCCTGGACCCGGCGAATCTTGGCAAAGGGCAGCGTGTGGCGCCAGGCCTGGGATACACTGAGCGCATCCCTGGATGTGGTCTTGAAGGCTTCACGGCGCGCGCCTGGCCCTGAACCATGGGTGATGTTGTGGATCCAAGTCTGGAGCTGCGGCGTGAGACCCAGGCCAGTGAAGGCATAGAGTTCACGGATTACTGTGAGCGGGTCCCGTGCCAGATCTTCGTAGCGTACCAGGCGGTAGCGATCTTGCAAGAAGGGCGGCGGCTTGTGCAAGGCTGCTTCTGCAATGCGCACGTGGCTGCGGCACACCTCGCTGACCACGCGCAGCCGGGGGTCCGCCTCCACCCACGTGCCGTTGGTACCCAGGACGATGCCATTGTCCCGTGCCAGCGCCTTGGCTGTCTGCTCTCGGGAGCGCAGCACGGCCCGCGGGTCACGCACTAGATGCACGATGCGCAGGTTGAGCGCAGGGTCGCTGAGCAGCGGGTAGAGCACCTGTAGGTTAAAGAAGCGCACCTCCTTGAGCACGACGTGACTGTAAGAGCTGCAGGCTTCCTGAGCCAGGCCGAAGGGCCGCTTTGCGCACAGGGGCTTACACACCTCCTCGCTGCTAATGTTGCCACGAGCGAAGGCGTCGCAGACCGGAGGTGAGCACAACGCGCGGCTCACCGCCCACTGGAAGAGATCCGAGATGTTGCGGCGCCAGGGCAGGTAGGCATCGAACACGTCCATGTCGCATAGGAACACTGAGCGGATCAGGTCGCGCACGGCCATGTGGAGCGCGGGGGCACTGCCCTGCGATAACGCATCCCAGACGTGCCAAGCCGGTTCCATCAGGTAGAAGACATCGGGGTGTTGGCTGAAGAGCTGGCCCACAAAGGACGAGCCCGAGCGCCACGAGGACAGTACCAGCACATGCACATGCTCCCCACGGCCTGCTGGGGACGATGGCACTTGCCGGGAGACCAGGAAGACCAGGATGCCAGTCTGTATTATCAGGAGCGAAAGCATGACAGTGCTGGAGAAGCGGGGTAGCCGCATACCTCTGGCTAGGGCCTATAAAAAAAAGGAGAGGTAAGGTTAACTGTAGCCTGAACTTCTGCCCAGTGCAAGCTGCACTCTATGTGAATCTGTAGGACCCTAAACTTCTGCTTCTCCTGCCTCTGGCTTCTAAGTGCCGGTATTTCAGGTATGTGTTACCACACCTGGTTTAGCAAATACTATTTTTCAAACAAAGTTCCTGCCTTTTGCTTAAGAACCCCTCTTACCGAGTCACTGCTAGGTGATTGACCATGTCTGAGCTGCCCGGGCTTTTCAGGGTCCTGCCTCTTTGCTTCCTGTTCTGTGATCTTGGGACCAGGCAATTTCACTGAACCTCTATTAACTAATTTGTTAAAGGGGATAAAACAAGCATCTGGCTTCCAAGATTTGCGGGGGAACGACTCGATGAAGGACTTAGGCGAAGGAGAGTGTAGTAACTCCCGTGGTTTAAGACCGGAACAGGGGCCGGGCATAGTGGCGCACACCTTTAATACCAGCACTTGGGAGGCAGAGGCAGGCGGATTTCTGAGTTCGAGGCCAGCTTGGTCTACAAAGTGAGTTCCAGGACAGCCAGGACTACCTGTCTCAATAAAGACTGGAACACGGTGTGCTTCTGTGTTGTATGATTTTTTTTAATTAACAAGCAGCACTATTTTTGTTATTAAAAATAAACAGGGCGGCTGGAGAGATGGCTCAGCGGTAAGAGCACAGACTGCCCTTCAGAAGGTCCTGAATTCAAATCCCAGCAACCACATGGTGGCTCACAACCATCTATAATGGCATCCTATGCCCTCTTCTGGTCTGTCTGAAGACAGCAACAATGTATTCACATTCATATAAAAATAAATAAATCTTTTAAAAAAAAGATTATATAAACCGGGCGTGGTGGCGCACGCCTTTAATCCCAGCACTTGGGAGGCAGAGGCAGGTGGATTACTGAGTTCGAGGCCAGCCTGGTCTACAAAGTGAGTTCCAGGATAGCCAGGGCTATACAGAGAAACCCTGTCTCAAAAAAAAACAAAAACAAAAACAAAAACAAAACAAAACAAAAAGATTATATATAAAAAGAGGGGGGGGGGGCTGGAGAGATGGCTCAGTGGTTAAGAGCACTGACTGCTCTTCTGAAAGTCGTGAGTTCAAATCCCAGCAACCACATGATGGCTCACAGCCATCTGTAATGAGATCTGATGCCTTCTTCTGGGGTGTTTGAAGACAGCTACAGTGTACTTGCATATAATAATAAATAAATCTTTTAAAAAAAGAAAAAGAAAGAAAGGAAGAAAAAAGACTGGAACACGGTGTGCTTCTGTGTTGTATGATTTTTTTTTAATTAACGAGCAGCACTATTTTTGTTATTAAAAATAAACAGGGCGGCTGGAGAGATGGCTCAGTGGGTAAGAGCACTGACTGCCCTTCTGATGGTCCTGAATTCAAATCCCAGCAACCACATGGTGGCTCACAACCATCTGTAATGAGATCTGAGCCCTCATCTGGTGGGTCTGAAGACAACTACAGTGTACTTACATAGAATAATAAAAAAAATCTTGGGGGCTGAAGAGATGGCTCAGTGAGTAAGAGCACTGACTGCTCTTCCTGAGGTCCTGAGTTCAATTCCCAGCAACCACATCACCATCTGTAATGAGATCTGATACCCCCTTCTGGTGCATCTGAGGTGCATCTGAAGACAGCTACAGTGTGTTCATATATATAAAATAAAAAAAATCTTTTAAAAATAAATAAATAAATAAATAAATAAATAAATCTTTGGGCCGGATCGAGCAGAGGTCCTGAGTTCAATTCCCAGCAACCACATGATGGCTCACAACCATCTGTACAGCTACAGTGTACTCATATACATAAAATAAATAAATCTTTAAACAAAAACAAAACAAACAAACAAACAAACAAACAGGGCCTGGTGAGATGGCTCAGCAGGTAAAGGCACTTGCTGCCAAGCCTAATGAGCTGAGGTTAAATTCCTGAAATACACACGGTGGAAGGTCAGAACCCATACCCAAAAAATTGTCCTTGTCCTTTGACCCATATATATATATATATATATATATATATATATATATATATACACACACACACACACACACACACACACACACATACTCACATCCACACTTCCCCATACACACAATGAACAGGGGGGAAGGGACCAGGGACCGAATATTAGTAAGCCATGCATCTCAGGCACAGCATAAGCCAAGGACGACGTTGCACACCAGATACCCTGGCACATGGTAAACAGGGAGGAGGGTCAAAAGTTCAGTCAAGAAAAGAAACAAGCACATAGTTCAGTGGTAGAGCCCAAGGTTCAAAATACACACACACACACACACACACACACACCAGAGAGAGAGAGACAGAGAGAGACAGAGAGAGACAAAGAGTGAAATAAAATAGGCAATTTCATTGCCGTCACCTCTGAGGAGAAGGTGCTGATGCTAGAATGGATGGACTTGAGCCCGAGGGTGTTCTCTGGAAGCCATGAGTTTCAGACCAGCCCAGTGAAGTGGAAGGCAGCATGGAGGTAGAGAAGCAGAGAGACAGAGCAGAGATGTGCCCACGGCAGGCGGCTGGCCCTTCCCACGCTGAGAGTACGGGAGAGCTGCCAACACAGGCTCACAAGTCCACGGGAGGTACCTGGAGGTTCCTTGAGCTTGAGAACACAGGAAGAAGACTAGAGTTGCAGAGGGGAGATAGCCCTGCTCACAGAAAGCTCACACCCACATAGGTGGGTGAAGGGGGCTGAGCCTTGCTATTGGCAGTTTTCCAAATAAGAAGGAAGGCTTTCCTGGTAGAAGAGGGCTTTGAGTCCCCAAACTGCCATGTGGGACCAATAAAGTCTGGAGCACTTGATTTGATCTCTCTAAGCTTCTTAAACCTTCTGTAGATCTTTGTCCTCAAATTTACTATGTGTTGAAAATGACCTTGACCATGTGACTTTTTTTTGTTTGTTTGTTTTTGTTTTTTCAAGACAGGGTTTCTCTGTATAGCCCTGGCTGTCCTAGAACTCACTTTGTAGACCAGGCTGGCCTCGAACTCAGAAATCCGCCTGCCTCTGCCTCCCAAGTGCTGGGATTAAAAGCGTTTGCCACCACCACCCGGCACCACGTGACCTTTTGATCCTCCTTCCAAATGTGATGTCAGACATGCATCCCCATGCCTGGTGTATGAGGTACGGGGGTGAAGCGGGGATCAGACCCCAGGCTTCAAGCATGCTACACAAGCACTATCTTCTCCAGACTCTTGCCTCAGCCTCCCAAGTGCTAGGATTACAGGCACCTCCTACCACGACCAGCTGCGGAGACGTTTAACTTCTCAGGGTTGCTGTGAGGGGAGAGGGCTTGGCATGGAAGGTCTCTGGGACAATGAGCCATCCAGAGGTCACTTACATATCTTCTCAGATAGATTTACCTCTAATGTCTGAGGTCCTTGTTTCCCATCTGTGCACCTTTTGCTTCTGCAAATAATGCCAGGCTTCCTTTCTTTGAAAGGGAGAGAGTGAAACATCTCTCTTTGTTTCTGCAGCATTCCTGACCCCCCCCATGACTCCCCAACCTCACCTGCTTCCCTATAAATGCCGCCACTGAGGGGGCTGGGGGGTGTGAGGGAAGCTGAAGTCTAAATTGGGAACCCAGCCGGGCGTGGTGGTGCATGCCTTTAATCCCAGCACTCGGGAGGCAGAGACAGGCGGATTTCTGAGTTCGAGGCCAGCCTGGTCTACAAAGTGAGTTCCAGGACAGCCAGGGCTATACAGAGAAACCCTGTCTCGAAAAACCAAAAATAAATAAATAAATAAATAAATAAATAAATAAATAATTAAATTGGGAACCCATCCTTTCTCTGTGCCTTCCTCTCACCAGGAGGTCTTGGGGTGGGCAGAGACTACTTGAAAGCTGTCTTTCCTGCTGACTCTGGGGGGATCTTCCTGGATCACACACCCAACTCTAGGAAACCCAGAAGACAGGGAATAACCCCCTGTCTGCTCTGCACGAGTGACCAGATTTGCCAGCAAGCACTAGTTGCTTTATGCTCCGCCAGTGGTTTAACTTAACTGCCCCTGCCGCAGACTTTATGATTTCTGAGCTTTAGTTGGAGGATTCGAGGCTTAGAGGGGAGAGGCAGGCAGGATTAGCTCAGGACTCCAGTTTGTAAGTTCCTGGAGCTTCTGATGGCAGTCTGAAGGCCTGTTCCATTCCAGATTATTCTATTGCTTTCTCCCAAACCAAAGGCAGATAGATGCCTGACCAGGATTTCGCCTTGACTCAAGCCAAGGTGTTCGTGTACTAGAAGCAGTGCCATCTGACCCTGCTACTGAAATTGACGAACGAGGAAGAACTTCAAATAGCCACCCAGGGTCTCTCAGAGCCCAGGTCCTACCTGGGCTTATCTCCTAGGGACTAGGGACTCCATTGTTCCCACACAGGTTAACTGCCAGAGGTTGGAGGCAGTGATCTGTGTTTTTATCTGCAGGGTCAAGTGTTATCTTCTCAATGTTCTTAGAAGGTGGAGCTAATTCTCCCTATCGGTTTTCATTGAGGTAACTAGAGTTCAGACACAGGAATGCCCAGTCAGCAAAGACGAGCAAAGGACTGTAGCTGAGCACTGGAGTGTTGGCCTGGTGCTGATGGTGGGTTGTAGAGAAAGTGAGTTCAATCCCTAGCAGCCCTCTTCCACTTGAATAAAAACAAAATGAAACAAAAATAAGTCCAGGGCTGCTTATTATTATTATGATTATAATTATTATTATTATTATTAAGTACTTATTGTGAGCAAGCATGAGAACCTAAATTCACACCCCCAGAACCCTCATAAAAGCCAGTGTAGTGGCACATTCTGAACCACAAGAATGAGGGGTATGCACAGACGGATCCCTGGGGCATGCTGGCCAGTCACTCTAGCCAACAAGGAAGATCCCAGTTTAAAAAAAAAAAGTGGTAAATGACTATACTCCCAGCCCCTACCAGCTCCTAACCGATGTAAACAGTATAATCAAGATCACCTTCTCCTACACAGAGAGCTAGAGGCCAGCATGGTCGGCATTAGACCCTGTATCAAGCAAGTGAACAAATACCATTGGGCCATCTGTCCGCTCACAGATAGTGTTGAGCTCAGGGGACAACCAGCTAGAGTCTGTTCTGGCCTTTTGCCATTTTACACATATATACTTAATTCTTCTCTTCTCTTCTCTTCTCTTCTCTTCTCTTCTCTTCTCTTCTCTTCTCTTCTCTTCTCTTCTCTTCTCTTCTCTTCTCTTCTCCTCTTCTCTTCTTTTTTCCAGACAGGGTTTCTTTGTAGCCCTGGCTGTCCTGGAACTCACTCTGTAGACCAGGCTGGCCTCGAACTCAGAGATCCACCTGCCTCTGCCTCCCAAGTGTTGGGATTAAAGGCATGTGCCACCACCACCCTGCACCAGATATTATTTTAAAAGGTACAACAGCTACAACACACAATGTACTTAAGAGGATGTTTCTTTTTAAAGATTTATTTATTTTGTGAGCATGTACACTTGCATACCAGAAGAGGGCATCAGATTCCATTGGAGATGGCTATGAGTCACCATGTGGTTGCTGGGAATTGAACTCAGGACCTCTGGAACAGCAGACAGTGCTTTTAACCACTGAACCATCTCTCCAGCTCCTTAATACATTTCTTATCTTTGTTTTGTTTTTTGTTTTTTTTTTGGTTTTTTGAGACATGGTTTCTCTGTATAGCCCTGGCTGTCCTGGAACTCACTTTGTAGACCAGGATGGCCTCGAACTCAGAAATCTGCCTGCCTCTGCCTCCCGAGTGCTGGGATTAAAGGCGTGCGCCACCACGCCCGGCTCATTTCTTATCTTTGATAATAAAATGAATAAAAGCTGCACCTGTTAACTCATTTGGTAATCTTCCACTTGGGAAGATTAGGCAGGAGGATTGCTTGTTTGAGGCCATCTGGAGTACACGAAATCGGGTCTCAAGAAAGCAAACCAAAACCCAAATAAAAGCTATAATAAAACCAATTTCTTTGGTATTAGAGCCCCTTAGCGGTTAAAGTTACAATAAAGAGGGCAAGAGATAAAAAAAATATAAGAAATGTGGGAAGCAGAAAGAAAGGAAGAACTCAGAAAACCAGAGCCTCAGGGCAGAGGGTCTCTTGCAGAAGCACCCCTGACCATGGAGTTGACAGTCTAGCTACAGACATTCGGACTCACCCAGCAGAGAGAGATGGTTTCAGAGAGAGATGGTTTCAGAGAGAGATGGTTTCAGAGAGAGATGGTTTCAGAGAGAGATGGTTTCAGTGTTAAGAGTACTTGCTGCTCTTGCAAGGCCCTTGACCCTGCAAGGACCGGGGTTTGGTTCCTAGCCCCCACATTCACAACTTACAACCATCCAAAATTCTACTTCCAGGGGATCTGGCTCTCTCTTCTGGCCTCCACAGGTACCGCACATGCATACGGTGCACATGCATGCATTCAGGCAAAACATCCTTACACATAAAATAAAAGTAAGTCAATCTAAAAAGAAAATAACAAAACAGGGGGGTGGGGGGTGGACTCATCTATGGATGATCAAAAGACCAGTGAATGGCCCAGACACTCAAACTTAGAAGGGTCACTGCTGTTAGTGTCTGTCAGTTCTCGGGGATCTGGTATTATGGGGGTTGGCAATGCATGAGCAGTCTAGCCATGACTGTATGTCCTAGGCACACATTCTTTGCAAGACAGCCTCTAAGCCAGACACGGGGGCGCATGTACCTGTAATCCTACTATTTGAGAGGTGGAGGCAGGAGGATCGATTGGGAGTTCAAGAAGGCTAGCCTGAGCTAAATGAAACCATCTCAAAAATAATAAAAGCAAAACCACCTCCCACAAAACAACCAGACATATAAACAACCTGTAGATTTTCCATGAGGAAGCATTGCTCATTCATTCAAGTGCTTTTGTAACAGGGCCCTGGACCTTAGTAGGCCCTGAGACCTTAGCACAACTGACTCCATGATGGAAGTACCATTCAGGTTGTAAAACTCAGCACACAGACAGCACCACCTGCCAAAACTAAAACAAAGACCTAATCCATCAAAGTCCGTAGTTCTGGGAAAGTCTCTAAACTTACTAACCTTGTTTTTTTTTTTTTGCTTTCTGTAGTTCTGCTTCTAGCTAACTGTTTTTGTTAACTGAAGTATGTCAACTCAGAACATGAGTTTTGTGCTTAAAAACTCATCCTGAGAAAGGCTCGGGGCTACACTGGGATCCTGAGCACCCAATATAGTCCCTGGCTGGCTGATACAGACTTTCTATTGGCTTAAACCTGTGTCCGAACATTCTTCTCTGGTGAATGATTCCCTACAACATTTCTGGAGACCCAGCAAGATGCCAGAGACCAGACTTTGAGACACGGAGGGTCTCTGAGCCCCTTGAAGCAAGGAAGAACACGGTAGTAAGAGGACTCCTAGGAGGTGTGCAGCCGGAGATGGTCCAGGTTCCCAGGGCTCCTTTTGATCAATCACTGCCTTAGAAAGTCACCTGGTCTGCCACCTGCAGAGCTAAGTCTGGTTAAAGTGTCTTCTATTTGGATGCAAAGGAACAGGTACATGGCTGGATCCATGTGAGATGTCACTGGATCCCTCTGTTCATGTATGGAGGTATGGTAGCCACCGTTTTTTGTTTGTTTGTTTGTTTGTTTGTTTTCCTTCTTTCGTATGTGTGTGTGTGTGTGTCCACGCTTCTATGTGTTTCTGTCAGTTTTCTTTCCCTGTATTGTCCAGTGGCATTCTCTGGTGTGAGACCCTCCCCCAACCCAGCTTAAGTTCTTTGCCTTCTCCCCTTGGGGACCCAAACCTTTTGGCTTTGCCAGATCACCCAGACAAACTCTGCCCAAACCTCCACCTGTCCCACTTCAGGAGAAGGAGCGCTTGGTTGTTTTGCTGCTTGGCTCTTGCTTGCTGTCACTGGCTGTCGTTGTTGCTATAGAGATTGGCCCCTGTGTGAGGCAAGGTTTCTCATTGGGGGACCCCTGCCATCTAAGAAAACCGCACAGAGGGAGGGAGAAGTCGTTCCCCCAAGCCAGCATTCCCTGCTCTTCTCATCATGGCTGCTCTAAGCAACCCGGGGAAGGAGGAAAGTTTCCCTGGATTGAGCCCCAAGGAAAGAGAAAGTTCCATTTTTTTCTCTTTCTCGATTTGCGATTACATCACCCTTTAAACCAATGGTCCATAAAAAAAAAAAAAAAGATAGATAGATAGATAGATAGAGTCCCTGGGCGACCAATGCCAGACAATAGAGCCTGGACAGAACAGATATTTTCCCTTCTGTCCAGCACTGACCAGGGAGGGAGGCTTTAAAATTTTTTCTGCAAGGTCCTTTTAAAAGGGATTAAAGACAGCTGCTAAAAAGATTTCCTTTGTCATCCAGTCAGTCCCAGAAAAAAATTTTAAAGTTAGAAAAATTGAAAGGTATAAATAGGTCTCCATTGTCTGAGGTAGCTGGAAGGTGTTTAACCTCAGAGATTAGCAGCCAGGCTTGGCCTTTGAAGACCGAGTCTATGCCCAAAGGATGGCTTCTCCCAAGAGCAGCACAAGTCCTAAGATAAGTAGGGTTGCGAGCTGGAGAGAGCTAAATGGCTGGCTGTGGCGGGGGAATGGAGCAAAGGGGGTTGAACTTCTGGTGAGAGAGCTATAGGTCACACAAAGCTGACCTACTGTGAGAATCTGCTTGTGGACAACGGGATCTTGGGATTACACAGCAACTGAAAGCCATGTCACCTTCTCTGATGATGAGACTCAGACTTACAGACACCAGGTAAAATGTTGGTGTCTTACTCTCTGCCAGAAGAGTATCTCCAGAGGAGTATCTCCAGAAGAGTATCTCCAGAGGAGTATCTCCAGAGGAGTATCTCCAGAGGAATATCTCCAGAAGAGTATCTCCAGAGGAGTATCTCCAGAGGAGTATCTCCAGAGGAGTATCTCCAGAAGAGTATCTCCAGAAGAGTATCTCCAGGAGAGTATCTCCAGAAGAGTATCTCCAGAGGAGTATCTCCAGAGGAGTATCTCCAGAGGAATATCTCCAGGAGAGTATCTCCAGAAGAGTATCTCCAGGAGAGTATCTCCAGAGGAGTATCTCCAGAGAAATATCTCCAGAAGAGTATCTCCAGAGGAGTATCTCCAGAGGAGTATCTCCAGGAGAGTATCTCCAGAAGAGTATCTCCAGAGGAGTATCTCCAGAGGAGTATCTCCAGAGGAATATCTCCAGGAGAGTATCTCCAGGAGAGTATCTCCAGGAGAGTATCTCCAGGAGAGTATCTCCAGAGGAGTATCTCCAGGAGAGTATCTCCAGGAGAGTATCTCCAGGAGAGTATCTCCAGAAGAGTATCTCCTAGCTCAAGGTTCTTCCTTCAATCAAAAGGATACAATTAAACTTATCTCTAAGACAGACAAAAAAGATCCCCCCAGGGGGCCTATGGGTAGAAACCAACTCCCCAAGACCAGTCCAACATCAAGCACCTACAATAATTGTTCAACCAACCAGTTCATCTGTGCCCTTCCAGATTAAGCAATACCCAGTGATTCTGGAAGCAAAAGGGGAGATCGCAGTCCATATTGCCCGGCTTAAAGAGACAGTCACCATAGAACAGGCCTCTTCTACCGATGAAGGTACCTGGAACCTCTGATTCTCATAAGTCTGTTTCTTCCAGAGAAGAACATCTCTCCATGGCCTCTGCATCAGCTCCTGCTTTCTGACCTGCTTGAGTTCCAGTCCTGACTTCCTTGGTGATGAACAGCAATGTGGAAGTGGAAGCTGAATAAACCCTTTCCTCCCCAAGTGCTCATAGAGGTACTTCCTCAACTGAAGCTCCTTTCTCTGTGATAACCCCAGCTGTGTTAAGCTGACACAAAACTAGCCAGTACAATTGACCCCTTGTCAACTTGACACACAAACACTAGTAAATCACTAGTAAGCCTCAACCCTTAGGGTTTTTTTTTTTTTTAGTTTTTCGAGACAGGGTTTCTCTGTATAGCCCTGGCTGTCCTGGAACTCCAGAGAAACAGGTATATACCCTCTTGGACCTATAAAATGTGTTCCTCAGCTGCCCACTGGCAGAGGTGAGTTAACCCATCTTTGCTTTTTAAATAGACAGACCCAGTGTGAGACTGAAGCAGGCCATAGACCTAGATCAGGTTGCCCCAGGATTTAAAGGCACTAATGCAGCCTTCCTGGTCTTCCATCAAAGATTTCCTGGAAAAACAGATTATAAAAGGTCTACTAAGGGACTGCAGCTAGAATTACAGACATTGGGCTACAAAATGTCAGTGGTGGCACACGCCTTTAATCCCAGCACTGGGGAGGCAGAGGCAGGCGGATTTCTGAGTTCGAGGCCAGCCTGGTCTACAAAGTGAGTTCCAGGACAGCCAGGGCTACACAACACAGAGAAACCCTGTCTCGAAAAACCAAAAAAAAAAAAAAAAAAAAAAGAAAGGCTAACTTTGTAGAAGGCTAATTATCTTGGCTACCAGATAAACAGAGGTAGTGAAGGAGTCTGTCTCAGGGTAAGATTGCTACATTCCTTCAGATCCCGACTCCAAAGACCAAGAGACAGGTTCAGGAGTTCCTAGGTACTGCTGGATATACATCATATACATAAAATGAAATAAGTAAACCTAAAAAATAAGATTAAAAAGGAACAGAACACCTGTCAATCTCTAGGGAGGGGGGGCTGCCAAAAGAAGAGAACTGACCAGAGAAGTAATGAAAGCCCCAAGCAAGCTGGTAGCATCATCTGAACCTCTGGAGCCAGGGGTGCAGATTCTCCACTGGAGAAAGCATTATGTTTCCACTTAAACCAGTAAAAGTTGAGTTCCTGTGACAACCAGGAGTTCTGGTTAGATATCGGGTGCTGGCAGGTACACAGAGCTTCTGGGTGCTGGTCATACTATTTTTCCATGTGGGAGCTAAATACAGGGATGTACCAATGATAGTTCATCAGTCTGGTGTGGTGACGCAAACCTGTGAGCCCAGCATTTGGGAAGTGGAAGCAGGAAGGCCAGAAGCAGGAAGTGCCAGCCTGGGCTTCACAGGGAGTTCCAGGCCATCCTGGGCTAAATGAGACCATGTCTCAAACAGAACAAAGCAAAACACCATGGCCAGCACAGCAGTACATGCCTGCTGACCCTAGCACTTGGGAAGCAGACCAGGAGGATCACCAGAAGGTGTGGCTCAGTCCTGTGATCTCTAGAGGCTGAGGTAAGAGTGCCACTGCAAGTCTGGGGCCAGCCTGGGCTAAATGATGAGTTTCAGGACAGCTGGGGTTGTGGGGTGAGTCCAAATGAGTACATGACATAAATAAATGTTTTACTGAACTGAAATCAGACCACCCACCATTCAAGTCTAATTAATTAGGAGTAATTATTTAGCTGTGCGCCCCCCCCCCCCTTTTCTTTCAGTGGTGTTTCCTAGACATTCTTTGCTACTTCAGGGCCTGGGGTGGCTGTTTTCTGCCTGGTTTACAGATGGGAAACCTGAGATACAAGACAAGGGGTGTCTGCCATCGCAGGTGCTGAGCTGGAGCCCAGGAGCTTCCAGCCAAGCTCCACTGGACAGCTGCTCCTGTCACCAGCCTGTCCCAGCCCTGGCGTGGAATCTAAGAGAGTGACACATGATACTGGCAGGCTCAGATTTCTCTCAGTTTGGTGTCAGCTAGAGGCCAGCCCTGCTCAGGAATCCCAGTGGCTGGGCACATCGGATTCTAGGTGAGGAGATGGGGAAACATCACTGCTCAAGGATGTCCAGTGATGCAGACCTGCTGTGAAAGAGCCGGCACGTCCCTCAGGGAGAAGGATGGATGGGAAAGACGACAGAGGAGAAAGGGAAACTGAGAGATGAAAGAAAGAGGGGGAGGAACTAGACCTGTGGTGGATCAAGAGGCAGTGCAGTGGACGGGCATGGTGGCACACACCTTACATCCTGGAGAGGCGGTCTCTGTGAGTTCAAGGCCAGTATGGTCTATATAGTGAACTCCAAGATAGCCAGGACAAGGTAGAGAAACTCTGCCTCAAAATAGATAAATAGATAGATGATAGATAAATAGAGAGACAGACAGATATTAAAAAGAGGCAGCATAGTAAATACCACTTGTTGAGGGATTCCTGCAGGCCAAGCCCTGTCTGTTTTCTGATATGATCCTTGAAATGAGGAAGTGGGTTCAATCATTGCCCCTATTTTACAGAGGAGACAACTGAAGTTTAGGAAGATTAAGATGAGCCTTAAGGATCCACACCGCAGCTGAGTCAGAATCTGGACCCTAGCAACCTTCCTGCAGAGGCTCAAAGGGGATTTGTCGTCTGCTTAGCCCACATTTCCTGCTGCTGCATACCTTAACGTTACCCCCAGGTAATACTAACTGTGTTAAAAATGTACAGATACGGGGGGGGGGGGGGAGCGGAGAGGGGGTGCAAAAACAGATGACCCAGACTAGTAAAGAGTTCCTGTGAAGGATTAAGAAGACCTCCCAGCCCCCTCCAGAGAAGATACACAAATGACATCCTAATCCCCAGGGAAATGCAAATCACCCAGTAGGGAAGCTGCTAAGGTAAAGGAGCAATGTAAAAGTAAAGGTCCCAGCAGGACCCCTCAGTGGGTTAGGGCGCTTGCTGCACAGCCCGATCCATGGGATCTCTACAGTAGAAGAGAACCAATCTCTTTCTTTTTTTTTTTTTCCCCCCGTTTTTCAAGACAGGGTTTCTCTGTGTAGCCCTGGCTGTCCTGGAACTCACTTTGTAGACCAGGCTGGCCTCGAACTCAGAAATCCGCCTGCCTCTGCCTCCCGAGTGCTGGAATTAAAGGCATGTGCCACCACGCCTGGGCAATCTCTTCCATACACACACACATACACACACACACATACACACACACACACACACACACACACACACACACACACACACACACATAGGTATAGGTATAGGTATAGGTATAGGTATAGGTATAGGTATAGGTATAGGTATAGGTATAGGTATAGGTATAGGTATAGATCCAGCCAGGGCTACATAGAGAAACCCTATTTCGAAAAAAGTAAAAATAAAATAACTGGGGCTGGCGAGATGGCTCAGTGGTTAAGAGCGCCAACTGCTTTTCCGAAGGTCCCGAGTTCAAATCCCAGCAATCACATGGTGGCTCACAACCATCCGTAACGAAATCTGATGGAGTGTCTGAAGATAGCTACAGTGTACTTACATATAATAAATAAATAAATCTAAAAAATTTTTTAAAAAATAAAATAAAATAATTGATTGTTATGTTATGTTCATTGATATTTTGCCTTCATATATGTCTGTGTGAGGGTGTCAGAAGCCTTGGAATAGGAGTTAGAAACAGTTGTGAGCACCCATGCAGGTGCTGAGAATTGAATCCCGGGTCCTCTGGAAAAGCAACCAATGCTCTTAACTGCTGAGCAGTCCCTCCAGCCCCAGGATGCAGCTTCTAATAGTTGTTCTCTGATTTCCATGGTGCATACACCTTCAAACAGAGGAAGGCAGAGGGAGCTCTATGAGTTTGAAGCCAGACTGCTCTACATACCTGATTTCAGGCTAGCCAAAGCTACATAGTGAGACAATGTCAAAAAAAAAAAAAAATTGAAAGAGATACATAGTGCAAGCTAGGGACACAGTAGAGTGATCAGTAGCTTGTGGTACTAAGCCAGATGGGGAGAGAGAGAAAAGAAGGAGGGAGGCAGGGAGGGAGAGAAGGAGAGGCAAGGAGAGGGGCTGGAAGGAATTTTTAGGAATTTTTTTTGAGACAGGGTCTTCTGTAGCCAGGCTGGCCTAGAAACTTGCTGTGTTCCAAGGCTGACTATGAGTGCATGGTCCATTCCCCTAGTTCTGATATTACAAGGCTGAACCAGGAGTTTTTAAGATTACAGGGGTTACTGGAAATAAGAGAAATCGGGCCCTGATCCAGTGCTGACGAGAATGGAAAAAATGGTGCTGCGGAAGAGTCTGGCAGTTCCTCAGAGGGCGGGTCGGAGTCAGCACATGATGCTGTTCTTCCCGTCCAGACTATAGACCCAATAATAGTGAAAACATATGTCCACGGAAAACCTGCTCAGGAACTTTCATAGCGGCATCGCGCAAAATAAACTCAAATCAGAAACACCTCAAATATCTATTAACTGATAAGCAAAATGATTGTATCCCTCACATCAGAAAATTCTCGGCCAATGGTCAAGGAGCTGGCTCAGCAGGTGTGAGCACTGGCTCTGGAACCCTGATAACCTGGCTTCGATCCTCAGAATCTACCGTGGAGGGAGAGGCACCTCCCCAGAGTTGTCCCCTGACCTCCTTATGTGGGCCATGGTATATGCATGAGCCTCTGCTTGTACACATCACCGGTGAGTGCCCGCATCAGTCTGGAGAGCCAGGGCTGGTGGCACAGGCTATATTCCTAGGAGTTTTAGAGGCTGAGGCAAGAGGATCACAAATTCCAGGACAGATCTCAAAGTGTAGGATATAGCCGGGGATATTGATCTGTGATAGAGCCCTGGCATGTAAGCACCCCTAGGTTCAATTACTGAAAAGCTCCTCAAGACTCTGAGGTATTTCTGAGTAGATACCAAAACATACAACCCCAAACGCGCACACAGGCACCTACGCACCGCGCGCGTGTGCGCGCGAACACACACACACACACACACACACACACACACACACATGCTGCTTTTCTTAGCTATGAGCTTCTGGAATTCTGCTTTGGAGAAACAGTTTTCTGGAACTGGGAATGTGGCTCAGTGGTTTTTGAACAGTTGACTAGCATGCATGGGACTCTAGGTTCCATTCTCAGCAGTTAAAAAAAAAAGGAGGGGGGGGGCGGCGTTGTGAAGCAAAAGAATATTGGATTTTGATTTTTTTTCCTATTCTCATATCATAATCACCACTGAAGACCCCTGTGACCCACTGAATGGTGGGGAATCCTATTACTATACAAGCAACCAATCCTGCAGTGGCTGTGCCTCTTGTAAGTCAATTCAATTCAAGCTTCAGGAGACAGTGTATCATTGAAGTCAATTCAGTTCTTACTCGGGCTTCCTAGAGACACAAGTTCAAGGACCTCGTTCCTAGACAACTCTTCCTTTCCAGGTGTTAGTTAACAAGCTCCAGCTTGCTTGACTGGCCCAGCAGCTAAAGACTGGAGTTCCCATGACTCACTCCTTCCTGGGATTCAGTTAATTTACTTGACTGGTCCACAGAACTCAAGGGAAGACTTATCTTCATCATTTTCTTACAAAGGATACAGATTTATTTACTTACTTATTTATTTATTTACTTGTTTGTTTGTTTATTTATGGTTTTCCTGGCTGTCCTGGAACTCACTTTGTAGACCAGGCTGGCCTGGAACTCAGAAATCCACCTACCTGCCTCTGCCTCCCAAGTGCTGGGATTAAAGGCGTGTGCCACCACGCCCGGCAGGATACAGACTTAAAAACATACATCTCGGGCTGGTGAGATGGCTCAGCAGGTAAGAGCACCCGACTGCTCTTCCGAAGGTGATAAGTTCAAATCCCAGCATCCACATGGTGGCTCACAACCATCCGTAACGAGATCTGGCGCCCTCTTCTGGAGTATCTGAGGACAGCTACAGTGTACTTACATATAATAAATAAAATAAATCTTTAAAAAAAAAACAAAAACATACATCTCGGGTGGGAAAGGAGGAGTGACTTCATGGTCCTCTCCAGGTGCATAGACCTCAGGTAGATTATCCCTCTAAACTCTCTCCTTTCCCGCCTTTAGAAACACTCCCTCTCCTGTATGTCTTCTGCTACACCATGTGCAGAACCCAGCAGAGCCAGTCAGTCTAGATTCTTGACTTTTCTGTGCATCATTCCTTCCTCCAGGGCATGGGGTATGGAGCAAGACCTCTCAAGAGACTCTGTCTGCTTTAGACAAGACAGTCAGACAATTCCTGGACAACCAGAAGCTCCAGGCGCACTGGGGGAGAGAGAGGGGGAGTGAGGGGGTGGGGTGGGGAAGACGAGTTTCAATTTCTATGACCTGACTTGGGGGAAAAAGAGAAATTCTAGTTTATATGGTCTGTCTGATCTGCCTTAGAGAGGCTGTTCTGAACCAGGAATTGTCAATGGAAACAAAATCTCTTAGGCAGTGGTGGTGTACCCCAAAGCACTCAGAAGGCAGAGGCAGGCAGATCTGAGTTTGAAGCCAGTCTGGTCTACAGATTTCCAGGAAGCCAGGACTACACAGAGGGAAAAAAAAAAAAAAACAACAACAAAAAAAACTAACCTTAGTTCTAAGGAATCAAATGCCTCTTTTAATTTCCTGGCTCCTTTGTGCACTTGGTGCCCATAGATACACTCAGGAATGCATGTATATACATAAAATAAATATCTTAAAAAATTATTAGGGGCTGGCTCAGCGGTTAAGAGCACTGACTGCTCTTCTAGAGGTCCTGAGTTCAATTCCCAGCAACCACATGGTGGCTCACAACTGTCTGTAATGGGATCCAGTCGTGTACTAGCATACATAAAATAAAAACATCTTTGTGCCGGGCGTGGTGGCGCACGCCTTTAATCCCAGCACTTGGGAGGCAGAGGCAGGTGGATTTCTGAGTTAGAGGCCAGCCTGGTCTACAAAGTGAGTTCCAGGACAGCCAGGGCACACAGAGAAACCCTGTCTCAAAAAACCAAAAAAAAAAAAAAAATCATAGAATCATATAGAGGGATGCTGAACTGTGAAACTCCTTCCCATAACAACACACAGGATATGATGTAGGGGGTGTACATTTGACATATCCCGTGCTTCCTTGGCAGAGCCCTTATAGAGAGCATCTAGAATGTTCTCTGATTTATTTATTAATATCTGTTTGTTTGTTCATTTGTTTATTTACTTAGAGATAGTGTCTTGCTCTGTAACCCTGTCTAGCCTGGAATGTGCTATGTTGTGGAGTGGGCTGTCTTCAAACTCAGATCATCTTGCTCGTGTCTCTGAGATTAAAGACCTGTGCCATGCACAACCCTCGATAGTGAGAATTCTGGAATTTTAGGTTCTTTAAAAAACACAGAAAGGCTTTCCGGCGGTGACGACCTCCCTACGAGAACATGCCTCTCACAAAGGATCTCCTTCATCCCTCTCCAGAAGAGAAGAGGAAACACAAGAAAAAGCGTCTGGTGCAGAGCCCCAATTCCTACTTTATGGACGTGAAATGCCCAGGATGCTATAAAATCACCACGGTCTTTAGCCATGCACAAACGGTAGTCTTGTGTGTTGGCTGCTCCACTGTCCTCTGTCAGCCTACAGGTGGAAAAGCAAGGCTGACAGAAGGATGTTCCTTCAGGAGGAAGCAGCACTGAAAGCCCCTGATTGAAGATGACTGGGAACCTTCCCAATAAACACATTTTGGATATATATATAAAAAAAAAAACACAGAAAGACTACCAGAATATGTTTTTGCTTTAATATGACGTGTGGGGCTGTGGGGCTGCTTCCCAGAGGTTGACTATGATTTGCTCTAGCAGGGGCATGGTTTAACCAGCTGCAGACAGTTTCTGTGATTGTGTGATGTTTGGAATTCTGGGAACTTTTCGAGGGTCCTTAGACACTAGAGCTCCACTAGGTGGGTGTGGTGGTCACTCAAGGTGGGTTGGCTGTGGTTTGTTAGTCATTGTGCCGCAAGCAGAAACACATGCACACTCTCTCTTCTGTCTAGTAATAGTGAGTGAAACTGGGGGTGGGGGATACAAGATGGGACAAGCAGCACCCCACAAGTAGTAAAGACCAGCTATAAGCAAAGAACTAAGAAAGAAATTAGATTCAAGGATCTCTCTCTTTCTCTCCTATCTAGTGATTCAGGCTGAAACTGGGTAAGGCGGGGGGGGGGGGATGAAGGGTGGGAAAAAGAACCCCCAAAGTAGCAAAAGACTAGCTATAGCCTTCTGATTAACTTTTTTTTTTTTTTTTTTTTTTGAGACAGGGTTTCTCTGTGTAGCCCTGGCTGTCCTGGAACTCACTCTGTAGACCAGATTGGCCTCGAACTCAGAAATCTGCCTGCCTCTGTCTCCCGAGTGCTGGGATTAAAGGCCAACACGCCCGGCTCAGATTAACTTTTTAATGACTTTATATTTAAAAGCACAAAGTATTTGACCAAGTCAATGACGTCACTAAAAAGGATTAGTTGAGAAGAAAGGGAACTCAAAACAGTCAAATGGTGTCTTAGGACATACTCCAATTTGAAACAAAACGAAACAAACAAAACGTTCTCTAGAAGCTATCTTAGAGATAATGGGAGAAATTTCAATATGGACTTGTCTTAGGTGATGATGCTGAATGCTGTCAGGACCATCCAGTATACAGCATCCTGTCTGTGCAAATCGACATGGCCTGTGTCCTCCAGTGAGGCTAGAAGCTGGGCCCTGTTGCATCGGAGGGACCAGGTTACTTAATCTCTCTGTGCCTGTTGATTACTTTAAATCGATAAAACAGAGGAAATAGTGTCCCTAACTTATGGGCTTGGTCTCAAGACTGGGATGCTCATAATTCTAAAGCACTTAAAATAACACTAGTCATAGCCAGGCAGTGGTACCTTTAATCCCAGCACTTGGGAGGCAGAGGCAAGTGGATTTCTGAGTTCCAGGCAAGCCTGGTCTACAGAGTGAGTTCCAGGACAGCCAGAGCTATACAGAGAAACCCTGTCTCGAAAAACCAAACAAACAAACAAACAAACAAACAAAACTAGTCATGTGATCTTGTGATCTGAGTCATGATTATATTATTCTATGAACCAAAGAGAAATTCCTCGCATATGAAAACCCCCAGCACAGCAGTCTGGACAGACTCTGATGACTCTCTGGCTCTAACACAAGGCAGCAAGCACAGGCAGAGAAAACACAAGTGCACACAACACAGAAGACTATGAGAAATAATGGCTGCAAGCCTGGCTTTTGAAGTCAGACTGGGTTCATAGCTTATGTCAGATTCCTCGGTAAAATGAGACTAGAACAGTCACCCAGCCACCCACTGTCTTCTTTTCCCTGTAGCTCTTTCTGCACCCCGGGCTTCCAGTCGGCCCAGACCCCCTGCTGTTCGAGCCTCAATTGCCTCATCTTTAAAAAGAAAGCATTTGACTTATTTAGTTAGCTAAGGGTATGGCAGCACAGGCCTGTAATCCCAGAATTTATGAGCTGGAGGCCAGGCCACCCTGGGCTACAGTGACAGCCTGGACTGTACCGAGTAATCAGGCCTCAAATCCCAGAAACTTTAAGCCCTCCTTCCGAAGTGTGGGGGAAACTGAATTTGTTTCCCTTTTCTGCTACGTATTAGGAAAGAGAAAGAAGCATTTTGGGGGTGCACACAGCACATACTGAGGGCCAAGAGAACCCACTGCTGTGTCCAAGGCTGAACATCGAGAAGCCAAGCCACTAGACCCAAATTCTAGATCTGGTTGCAAACTAATTTTTTCTTCAGCATTCTGTGACAAAGCTCTTGAGCAAGCTTAAATGATGCACTACTAGTGGATGGGAGAGGGAAAGGAGGGGTGAAGCCCCTGGCGGACTGACCATTTCTAAGAACCCTGCGAACCATAACTTGTCTCTGTGACACACATTATACACAATTCCCTCTCGCCACCAACCCCGACTAAGCTGTCAGACCGGTGAGTTACGAGAGCTGCGTCTCCAGTTCAGTCCAAATCCCTCCTTGAAATAGAACATCCCACCTGGAGACCTGATTACTCATCTATACCCGAAAGCTTGGAGTTTGCCCAACTGGCCCTGCCTCCCGGAGGAGGACCGCTCTCTCCCCAGGCTCAACAAAGACTCCTAAGACTGGTCCTTTCCGAGTTCTACCCCACAAGCAGTCCTTCTTCTTCCCTGGGAATCCACGGGGACGGACTCAGTTCTTAAGATCCCACAGCGAAGAAGGGACATCCAGTGACATCGGCCCGGAAATCTAGAGAGCACCGATGGGGTACTAACATATAAGAAACACTTGGAGAAAACCAGATAGGAATCCCAGAAGAGCAGTAAGAACGAGATGTTGGGGTGCAGGAGTCCTAAGGTTATCACGAAGACGCGGGCCCCCCACCCTGGAGCAGGCACCCCCGTCCCGTTCCCCGTCCCGGCCCCGCTCTACCTGCGCTGCCCGCACCGCTTCTGCGCTGCTCTGCGCAGCGCACCCGGGACGCGTACAATGAGCCGCTCAGTCCGTCGTGGCTCTTTGCCTGGGGCCGCCGGCGGGAGCCAGGGCGGGATCGGAGCAAGGAGGCAGCCAGTTGGCCTGGGGCTCCTCTATCCTCCCCAGGCGTGACTGTGGCGGGCCACGCCCGGGGGCGGGGGCGGGGGGGGGCGAGGGCAGAAAGGTGGAGGACACAGGTGGGCTCCCGGAACACTGACCGCCCCCCAGGGGGTGGGGTGGGGAGAATGGATCATCAAGCCTGCTGGCAGAGCCACCGCTCGGCCCACTAATGGACCGAAAAAATCTGTCCCGAGGGAAGAAGCTTCCAGAGGACAAAAGGCCCTTGTGCAGGAAACTGAATCCTTATCTTGCCCTCTCCTCTGAGAGTAGCATCTTTGCAACTATCCAAACAGACACCTTGATGCCAGGGAGACCCGGATGCCTCCTGAGCAACACCGGAGTGGGGAGGGGCTGAAGGAACAGGTAGTTTTTGCAGCAGGAGCAGCTGCCATCCCCCTTCGGGTACACGCCTCTACCCAGAGATGTTAAGTCTAGATAAACACTGGACACGACACATCGCCACAATAAAGTGGATTTCTCCTCTTAACAAGTAATAGGGCAGAGCCCAAGCACATGCAGAAGGCAGGGCTTTGTGGGAGATTTGTAAATCCGTGGTGGGGTCCAAGTCCCTTCTGGGAACCTTTCCGGGCTGCGGCTTGGCAAGATAAAATTAGGATCCTTAATCATGGCCGTGAGTTTTCTGAGCTAGTAACTTCTTTCTGAATCTATCTTAAGGAAATAAACAAACAATGAAGATTTATATATAACTTTCAAAGAAGTGGTATTTACCACAGGGGGCGGGGAAGTTACAATGAGCACAAAAATAAATAAATAAATAGCTGCGTTCTAAGAGAATGCCGTCTACTAACTTCTGGGTAAAGTATTAGACGGCTGTTACTTTCTTCAGAGCTGAGTGGTAGCGGCACTATGGAAGTGGATCTCTGAGTTCGAAGCCAGCCTGGTTTACAGAGTGAGTGCCAGGACAGCCAGGGCTACACAGAGAAACACTGTTTTGAAAAGTAAAACAAAAATTTAAAGTCAGGGGCTGGAGAGATGGCTCAGTGGTTAAGAGTACTGACTGCTCTTTCAGAGGTACTGAGTTCAATTCCCAGCAACCATCCGTAATGAGATCTAACGCCTTCTTCTGGTGTGTCTGAAGACAGCTACAGTGTACTTAGATATAAAAATAAATAAATAAATCTTAAAAAAATTTAAGTCAACAGGTTTGGTTGATCATTCCTGTAATTAATTCCAGCACTAAAGGAACTGAGGCAGAGGGATTACCTGAATTGTAAGACCACCCTGGGTTACATTCCAGGACCCTGTTTCCATAAAATTAGTTTAATCAAGGCTCATGAGATTTACATATTTTCTCCAGGAGATACTTTAAGAATTTACCTGGCCAAAAATGTACAAAACTTACTTTGAAATTCATGAATGTGAAGAAAGGGGGGGGGGATGAACAGAGAGTAGGGGGCGACCCAGGCCTCACCTCATTCAAACAGAATCTGAACCGATCAAGTGACAGAATCAGACTTTTTCCCATCCTCCTTCCCAGAATGAGTAATCAGCTCAGAGTCTCAGCTCAGCGCATCGGTAAAAAAAACGATAAAGAAAAGGCGTTTGGCGAGAACCATCTCTCTTCACTTGCTTCTGTATTTCAGTTCCTGTTATGGTGCTTAGATGAACACTGTAAAACACGCTTCCATAGGAGAACACAATGATGATAACTGCCATCAGGTTGAGTTATAAATCAGCTGCAACTCTGTATGTTTCCCACTGATTTTCCTTTTGCCATTCGGGGCCATGTAGGCCTAGAACTAACCACCCAACATCTGATCTGAAAACCTGATACTCACCAAACACAGTTGTAATTTCCAGCCTGAGTCTCCCACTTGCCATAAGGATTCCAATGGAAAAAAAAATCCTCTGTTACTAGGAGACTTTTGCCAAAGACCTAACAAAAGCGTCAGCATCTTTAGGCAGGTACTGGCAGAGGACGGCTGCTAAAGAGTCAGTCAGTCAGAACCACTTGGAAGCTCTTCCCTCCCTATTCTCCACCCCCCCGCCCCCCCCTCCAGGGCCCCTGCTTTTCAGAAGCCAAGGGAAACTTTCTTTTGGAATATTTTAATTAGAAAGTTATAAAACATCAATGAGTTCTCTATACAATATTTGCACAGGATAGTTTAATTTAATGCAAAGTAGCTTGAATCTTTGGTCACCTTTCTGTATCTTGCTATCTTTTTTTGTTTTTCGAGACAGGGTTTCTCTGTATAGTCCTGGCTGTCCTGGAACTCACTTTGTAGACCAGGCTGGCCTTGAACTCAGAAATCCACCTGCCTCTGTCTCAGCCTCCCAAGTGCCGGGATTAAAGGCGTGCGCCACCACCGCCCGGCGCTACCTTTTTTCCATACAATATACTTCTGATCATGCTCCCAACCCCACTTCCTTATTTTATTGAGATAGGGTCTCAAGTGTCCCCACCTGGGCTCTAACTCAAGGATCATCCTGAATTTCTGCTCCTGCTTCCACCTGAAATGTGCAGGGGTTATAGGCTTGCACCACCATAAAGGTTTATGTGTAGCTGGGGATGGAACCCAGGGCCCCAAGTATGCCAGGCAAACGCTCTTCTAACTGAGCCACATCTCATAACCTTTTTGAAATTGAAGTCAGAGACCATTTTTCCATGTAATTCTTCAGAAAAAAAAAAAAAAACCCACTGAGGCACATAATCAGCTGTGTTGCGTCAGAGAAACTAGGACTAGAGTTTTTCTCCTTGAATACTCAAAATAGCTTTGTTTTCAAAATTCTTACTTTGCTCAGCCTGACAGAAGGATGTCTCCAAGGTAAACTGAGGCACGTGGTGAGGAGTGTTTGTGGTTAGACCTGGAGGCATGGGGGTTAGGGGTAGGGACGTCTCTCCAGGGCAGGGCTAATGATGTGGCAGAGTTCTTTAGGAGAGCACACTTGCTCGGCGCATGAATGGGGCCAACTAACAGTTTTCTATGCAAAGTCGCCGTCTTTGCAGATACCTCTACAGATTACAGGGCCATCTGCCTAGGCTGCTTCTCACTGGCCAGGCTGGCTTAGATGCTCTGCTCAGCCTCTTTCCTCACTCTCCCCAAGCCTTCCCCCAGAGCCTCCCCTCTGGTAAGTACTCTGTTTCTTAATCAAGGGAACTGCAAACAACTGCGTTTTCAGCTCAGCCTCCAAATAAACCCTGCGGTTGTCAGGCAGTGGAAACCAATGCCAACAACAACCCCTCTGTCACCCACATCCTTTCAGAAAGGGGGAAGGCCATCGAGGAGGAGTGGCCAGGCTGTTGGGTGAGAGCCAGGGAGAAAGAGCCTGACATCCTCCCCTGGTGCAGGGGGTAGGGGACGGACTGAATGAAGCAGGCGCTTCTGACTCCAGCCGCCATCCCAGGGGCACAGACAGCGGGCAAGAAACAGGGCACAGAGCCAGCCACAGCAGGGCAGGAACAGAGGGCCCTTCAGCTGAGCTGATGACAGACCCCCATCTATTNGTGAGAGCCAGGGAGAAAGAGCCTGACATCCTCCCCTGGTGCAGGGGGTAGGGGACGGACTGAATGAAGCAGGCGCTTCTGACTCCAGCCGCCATCCCAGGGGCACAGACAGCGGGCAAGAAACAGGGCACAGAGCCAGCCACAGCAGGGCAGGAACAGAGGGCCCTTCAGCTGAGCTGATGACAGACCCCCATCTATTAGCCTGAGGGCAGGTGTCTGGTCCTCCTGCCCTTAAGTTACCCGCCAGCAAGCACGCGGTTCTGAGCCGCTTGTATTTAGGTCCTGCCCTGCCTCCTTCCGGTCTCCAGTTAAGAGGCTTCAGTTCTGGAAATCAAAGTTCTGAATGGGCACTGTGTAGATACCTAGGAGTAGAATGTACTAGGGGCTTACGTGTTTCTTGTGAGAGCCCCTGAGAGGCTAAGAAAGCGGTTAGCTTATGATAGGAGAGAGGAGTGCTCAGGGCATCCCAGTTCAAAGGACTCTTCGCTTGACCGGAGGTGGGACTCTTTCAAAGATCTTTGAACTCACAGTAATTTTCTCCCTGAAATTCAAGGCCAAAGTAAAGCAAAACCAGAAACAAAACAAAAATCACAGCCTCCGGCCACCCTGAGACCTTTCCACAAACACGTGTTTGTGGGTTCCCTTGGTGTTTTGAAGGCGTGGGCTTTGTGCAGTCCAGCCCTGGAAAACCCATTCTTTGTCTCCGAAGTGAAACATGCAGGCTTGAAAGTGTTCGGTGGGCTCTTCGCAAAAATATTGTAAGATGGCAGGTCTCAGAAGACAGGATTGAGGTAGCCACGGTCCCGGGCTCCTGACGGGGGATCTTCTCAGGATAAATGCTCTTTCCGTATCTCTCTCTGGGGCACCGCTACAGGGATGGAGGTCACTACTTGGTTCTGAAACACGAAGATTTTGATTCTTTCAAACACCCAAAGGAAGATCAGCAGGATGCTAACATACTGGATCCAGGCGAACTTGATCATCTCCCAGAACCCCGGCTGGTAAGTACAAGGCGCTAAGGAGACAACAGCCACACATGTAAGACGCAGTTATCCCGAAGCTCAGATCAGACGGGAAATAGAAAGAATATTTCAAATACTCTTCAGATAAAATGGATGACCAGAGATTATTAGGATATAAATATGGATAATTCTGCCTCAGAAGAATTGTTTAGAAAGAAATAGGCACAGGAAATTGATTTTTCTTTGCTGTGGGAACAGCAGTCATTTGTGTTGGGCTATAGAGAGGCAGCAATTTCCTATCTTTTGAGCCTCACATCTGTTCCTACTTGGGGTAGCTAAGGAAGCTCTCCTTTCTTAGTGGAAATGAAGGACCACGGGGTGGCTAACGGAAAGGATATGAAATGACTTCCACCGGATAGCGGACGACAGCATGGATCACGAACGGAGCTTCAGCGGCCCTGCCCACCAGCCAGATTGGGTTGGGGTCACTGAGGACAGTGGTAACTGCAACACAAACATAGGTCATTAATCCAAAATGTCTTTAGCCAGGCTTGACACCAGTGGTGGTGCACGCCTCTAATCCCAGCACTTGGGAGGCAGAGGCAGGAGAACTCCTCTGAGGAGTTTGAGGCCAGCTTGGTCTACAGAGTGAGCTCCAGGACAGCCAGGGCTATACAGAGAAACCCTGTTGTTTCTTCTCTAAGATTTATTGTGTGCTTACGTGTGTATGTGTGTGTGTGTAGGTGTACCAGCTCTCTCCCTCTACCTTGTGAGTCCCAGGGATAGAACTCATGTCATCATGCTTAATGAAAAATGTATGTACCGCTCCAGAGAATGAAGGTTGTATGAAACTATATATTTATGACAAAGTGTGAATGAAATAAAAAGGGAAATAATTGATTTTCAGGCCAGCAGTTGTCAGATTAAGTTTTAGGAATTGTATTGCTAGTCTATTGCTGCTATTGTACTGCATAAAATTAAGAAGAAATACTGGAATTGCAAACCCCGCTCCCAGTCACTTGTGAAATGTCTGTGTCTATCATCTATAATGTCTGGCTGCCTTGTGATGTCTTTAGGGAAAATGTCAGACCACCAGCCAGCCTGGTGTGCTGACTCAAGCCTAGGGATGCTCCTTTAGGGGACAAACACTATCCATTATCAGATCTGCGGGTGCCTTTCTTCTACCAGCCTACAAATGCGGACTGCCTGACACAAACCATCCATCGCTATCTGGAAAGTGAGGACAGTAAGTTGTCCCTGACTTCTTTTACAGGTGTATTAAGAAAGAGAGCTCAATTAGGCTTAACTACACATTAATGAGAGGAAAGCAGCCAACCCAGTGACTGGATAAGAAAGGCGAATGGTCACATGGCTCCGGGAGAAGTGGTGTGTGGGAGAGGATGTGGCTCTGAAGGCAGTGGACAGAGGACAAGTTCCAGCAAGCCCACTCACCCCCCTCTCCGCCCCCCATCCCTGAGCCTCCACTGGGTTTGTGATTACATCATGAACAGTGTCCCTGTGGTTTATCCTCATGGTCTGGGAAGTCTGCGACCGGGGTCCACAACTCACCATTCCTTTCCTGATAGGCGGCAACAATGTGGGTGAGGTCATAGTCCTGGGCAAAAGGACTCGTCCCATTGATCACAGAAACCTGGGGGGGTGGGGGCGGGAGGACAGCTGTGAGCACCCCGCTCCTCCCCCCACCCAGTTGCTCAACCAGGCTCAGTCCTGGAGGCCACCCTGGCCCAGAGACCACACTTATTCTTGTGACCCAGCCCTGTTTCAGTACTCACTTTTATAGCGCTTTATTTATTTATTTTTTATTTTTTTGGTTTTTTCGAGACAGGGTTTCTCTGTGTAGCCCTGGCTGTCTTGGAACTCACTTTGTAGACCAGGCTGGCCTCGAACTCAGAAATCCACCTTCCTCTGCCTCCCGAGTGCTGGGATTAAAGGCGTGTGCCACCACCCGGCTTTTTTGATTTTTTTTTTTTTTGGAGTGCTTTATTTTTATTGTTCACAGTTATGTGTATATGTGAGCGTGTCAGAGGGTGGGGATAAACACGCACATGTGAGCACACGTGCCCGTGGAGGCCAGAGACATCGCATGGCCCTGGAGTTAGAGTTACAGGTGATTGTGAGCAACCAGGTGTGGGTGCTGGGAACCGAACATCTCACCAGCCCCGATTCAGTAATCATTTCTTCCAGTAAACTCTCTGTAGTCATTTAAATCATTTTGCTGCTCTCAAGTTTACCTTTTATATCGCTAGAAATAAGGGCCAATGTCCATCTACCACAGGTTTCATCTGTCTGTCTGTCCATCTCTCTGTGTCTGTCTCTTTCACACACACACACACACACACACACACAGAGAGAGAGAGAGAGAGAGAGAGAGAGAGAGAGAGAAGACAGGGGCTGTCTTGTGGGTTTAAGGGCAGGAGGAGAGCACGGGAGGCTACAGAGCTGGGAGATGCCTCCCCCCCCCCCCATGTGTCTATGTTGGCTTTTATGTAAAAACAATAGTTTCCCTCCAATTCCTGTTCTAGGAAAACAGGCTATGATAACCATGTGGCTGTCTGCATGTTCCCTCCACCCTAGTCCTGTTAGCATGTGCCATGGCCATGGGGCTCTCCAACAAACAATGCTGGGCCCTGAGCCAGTCGGTGCCACAGGAAGTCACTGTGCTGACTGAAAAATGTGACATTTATAAACCTCCTTTTCATTTCTGTTTGAGATGAGGTGTTGCTCATTTACAAGGTGATGACTGAAAAGCGTGACATACGACCAAAGCTCCTCCTTATTTCTGTTTGAGATGGGATGTTGCTCAGTCATCCAGGCTAGTCTTCACTTCCTGGCTTCAAGTCATCTTCCTGCCTCGGTTTCCCAAGCAGGGGCTGCCAGGGCAGGCATGTCACCGCACCCACCGGCAAATTCTTTCACTCTGGGCTGGCATATGTCACCTGTTCAATGAATGGTGACTAGTATTTTTTTTTTAAATATATTTACATAGGCATTTTATGAGATCATTTGGAAGGTGTGACAGTCAATATTGACTGTCATTGTGTGGCTTGAGAACACTCGGGAGAGTTAGTAGAGCACCTCTGGGTGCAGGAGGGAAGCTGTGGAAGGTGGGGTCTGGTTGGAGGAAGCAGGGCATGAGAACTTGTCCTTTGGGGCTGCATCTTGCTCTGGTCCCAACCAGCTTCATTCTCGTTCCTTCAGGTCACAGCACGAGAAGCTCTCTATTCTCCTCCCTCCCACAGGGACAGCCTAAAACCTTTGAAACTGTGAGCACAAGAGATCTCTTCCCCCTCCTGTCAGGAATGGTCACAGCAAGTAATAAACTAGCAGAAGGCAGTCTGGTGGTGGCGCGGCCTGGTGGTGGGGCAGGCCTTTAATCCCAGCAGGGCAGGTGGATCCCTAAGTCTGAGGCCAGCCTGGTCTACAGGGCACGTTCTAGGACAGCCAGGGCTACAGAGAAACTCTGTTTTAAAGAAACAAAACAAGACAAAGAAACAGCAACAAAAACTAACACAGAATACATTTGAAAGCAATAGACAGTTTGGTTCTTTAGTAAGAATGTTTCCTCTCTCTCAGGGTATAAACCAAGGTGCGCCTTTTTTTTTTTTTTTGGTTTTTTGAGACAGAGTTTCTCTGTGTAGCCCTGGCTGTCCTGGAACTCACTTTGTAGACCAGGCTGGCCTTGAACTCAGAAATCCACCTGCCTCTGCCTCCCAATTGCTGGGATTAAAGGCATGTGCCACCACACCTGGCAGCCTTTTTTACTTCTACAAAAAAATTAGGGGCTGGAGAGATGGCTCAGTGGTTAAGAGCATGGATGCTCTTCCAAAGGCCCTGAGTTCAATTCCCAGCAACCACATGGTGGCTCACAACCATGCATAATGAGATCTGATACCCTCTTCTGGTGTGTCTGAAAACAGCTACAGTGTACTCATATACATAAAAAAAAATCTTAAAAAAGTTTTTATTTTTTATGTGTATGTGTGTTTTGTCTGTATGTGTTTCTGTGCACCATGTGTGCACTGTGCCTGAGGAGGCCAGAAGAGGATGTTGGAGCCATTGGAAGTGGAACTACAAGCAGTTGTAGGCTGCCACCTCAATGCTGGGACTCAGACTTGGGTCCTCTGGAAGAACATCCAGTGCTTTCAACCATTGAGCCAGCCCTTCAACTCCCTTCCTATATTAAGAAAGAATTTGGGCTGGAGAGATGACTCAGGTTAAGAGCACTGACTGTTCTTCTGAAGGTCCTGAGTTCAATTCCCAGCAACCACATGGTGGCTCACATCCACCTATAATGAAATCTGGTACCCTCTTCTGACAAGCAGATATATATGCAGAACTATATATGCTGTGTATATAATAAATAAATCTTTATAAAAAGAAAGAAAGAATTCATGATGGGGCTGAAGAGATGGTTTAGTGGTTTAGAGCACTGACTGCTCTTCTGAGGACCTGGGCTTGGGTCCAGCACTGCACATTTATGGTGCCCAACATCCATTCAGGCAGAACACTCATACACATAAGAAGAACTAAATGCTATTTCTAAGCTTTAATTTCTTGTCCTTCCAAGGCTGTGAAAAGCCTAGGCATGAAGGTGCTGGACCACAAGAGCATCCTTACGTTGTATCTGATGTCCTGGCCACGGTAGCTCAGTGGCTGCTTCTGTTGCAGCCTCAAGTCGCCATTCACGTGTAACTGTGACCCGGGGACAGCAAAGGAGGACTGGAGAAACGCCATGCTCTGCATCTCAAATGTTGACATCCTCTGAAATCATTAGGAAGAGAGATGATGCCATTGTCAGGTCTGAAGAGCCTGGGGGTCCACAAGTCACCTGTCAGCAGCTGAAGATGACAGGCCTGGCACGCATGTGCTAGCCCACTCAGGAACCTTCTGCCATGCATGTGCTAGCCCACTCAGGAACCTTCTGCCCAGAAAGGCCTATTACTGTGAATACTCAATTTGTCTATGTTAAGTTCCCAGTCACTTTCCATAGAAGAGCCCTCTGCAGTGTGGCTCTCCCTAGGGAGGAGGAGGAAGAGGAAGAGGAGGAGGAGGAGGAGAAGGAGGAGGAGAAGGAAAGGGCACAGAGAGGACAGACTCACGTGCAGTTGGTAGGAGAAGGTCAGGATTAACTGCACACCGAGGACATGCTCTGTGGGCTGCAGGGGAAGTTCAAGTTTAAAGTACAGCACATCCATTTTCCCATCCTGGTTCCGGTCTTCTTCTCTGGACTACAAAGGAAGAGATTTACTTCTTTAGAGAATTGTTATAGCTGGACAGTGGTGGCACACGCATCTTTAATCCCAGAACTTGGAAGGCAGAGACAGGCAGATCTGAGTTCGAGGCCAGCCTGGTCTACAAAGTAAGCCAGGGCTATACAGAGAAACCCTGTCTTGGAAAACCAAAAACCAAAAACCAAAAACCAAAAAAAAAAAAAAGAAAGGTTAGAGAGATGGCTCAGTGGTTAAGAGCATTGACTGCTCTTCTGGAGGTCCTGAGTTCAATTCCCAGCAACCACATGGTGGCTCACAACCATCTGTAATGGGATCCGATGCCCTCTTCTGGTGTGTCTGAAGAGAGCTACAGTGTACTCATATACATGAAATAAATAAAAACAATACATACACCCCCCCCCAAACAAAAGCATTGTTATTTATTTTAGTTATATGTGTGGGGGTGGGGTGGACTATGTAAGCCAGAAGACACTATTGGACGCCCTGAGGCTCAAGGTATAGGTGACTATGAGCTGCCTGGGGAAGGTGCAAACTTTGGGTCCTCTGCAAGGACAGATTTGAGCCCTGTCTCCAGCCCCCAGAGAGGAGTTTATTTTTCTTCTCCCTCCCAGCCCTCATTCCTGTTGTTCTTTGTTTAGAGAGCTAGGGATTGGCTAGGGTCTCCTACACACTAGACTAGCGCTGACCACTGTTTGCTAGCTCCCTCCCTGAGTCAGTCTGTCCAAATGGAAAGAGCAGGGCTGGAGAGCTGGCTCGGCCTTTAAGAGGTCCTAGAGTTCAATTCGCAGCAACCACAAGGTGGCTCCCTACCATCTGTAATGGGATCTGATGCCTTCTTTTGGCACACAGGTGTACATGCAGACGGAGCACTCATACATAAAATAAATAAGTAAACCTTAAAAAAAAAATAGAAAAACCCAAAATCTAATTCTAATCATCATGTGTTTACCAAGCAAATGCTATTCTAATCCACCAAGCTCTATTTATACATTTTGTTAAGATTTATGTGTATAAATGTTTGCATGCACATATGTCTGTACACTGAATGCATGCCTGTTATACACAGAGGTCAGAAGGGTTCTGGAAGAGGCCCTGTGAGCTGTCATGTGGGTGCTGGAAACTACACTCTGCAGGAGCAAGATCAGCCAGTGCTCTTAAGCACTGAGCCATTATGTGTAGCCCCTATTTGCACATACAAATCCCAGTGACTTTGCTTCAAATACTTAAGGTTGGACTATCTGTCTCATTACTCATGTCGAAGCATCAATCAATAAAATACAAAAAGGAAACTAAGATCAGCAAGATACCAAGACCACAAATACTTGACAAAAAGCAGAGAAGGGCATAAGAAAAGTCACAGCCCATAAATCGTATGTGAGCAGTTAAAAGTAGATCAGTAGGTGGTCCCCGCAGTCTCAGCTGTGACACAGCGACCTGACAGTGGCCAGCAGGAGGGATGGAACAGAAATGTAACCCCTCTGCCAGGCCTTGACACATATTAATACCCATGCTAAGCTCGTCCCGCAAGCATTCCACCTCGGCTCATTCACATTGCCCGCCCATATACACCTCTCTGCAACCAAGTGTTTTTGTTTCTCAAATGGGCAAGGTTGGAGCCAAGATAGGTGCCTTTGGGGCCTTTAAGTGATTTCTTTCCTTCGAGATAGCAATGTCCTTGTCTTAGCTAAGCTCCTTGTCATCTACTGTCCTTCCTCCACACTGGCTACTTCACTCCTCCTTGATTATCAGCTTTCTGGGGGAGGAGGGAATGCTGTTAGCAGGGCGGCTAACAGAGTCACAGAGCCACTTATGTATCAGTCAGTATGAACGGGATGGAAAGCAGCTGCCTGGCCTTCTGTGAGTTAGCGTCTGTTGCTATAAGGAAGACTGCTCTGTTGCTGTGAAGAGGCACCATGGCCACTGCTGTTCGGTGGTTTAGTCAATTATCATGGTGGGAAGCATGGCAGCATGCAATCAGACCTGGTGCTGGAAGGTTCTACATCCAGATCGTCAGGCAGCAGAAAGAGATGAAACTCTGGGTCTGGCTTGAGTTTCTGAGATCTCAAAGCCCACCCTCAACGTGACACACTTCCTCCAATGAGGCCACACCCACTCCAATGAGGCCACACCTCCTAACAGTGCCACTTCCCATGGGCCTGCAGGTACCAGTTATATTCAGACTACCACAACTACCTTCAGAACCTTTGGGCTGGACAGGAAAATAAAGAGGATTCTCTGTTTACAAGAGGGGAGGGGCCAGGAGAGAATTGCCAGGAGGTTAGAGATACACTCCAAAGGGATGTGATAGGGAGAGGAACTCATTTCACTCCATCTTTACAGTATGCGTCAAGCCTCAGACAGATCAAGTGCTATCCACACAGTACAGAAGAGAAAAATCTAGACACAGGAAGTCAGGATTTAAGATTGGGCATTTGACTGTGTTTCAGCTTTTTGGCTAATCAAGTGGCGATTAGGTGTTTTTACCTTAAATTTCTTTTAGTACCTAACTAAACTGTTCAGATAAAAGAAAAAAAGATTAAAACATAAAAATGAAGCAAATAGACAGACAATAGCCAAGAATGGTGGGGCACTCCAAAATCTCAACATTTAGGAGGTTGAGGTAGAAGGAACATTACAAAATTGGGGCCAGCCTGGGCTACGTGGAATACAAGGCCTGCCCAGACTACAGAGTGAAACCCTGTCTCAAAAAATAAAGAAATTGCAGGGCATGGTGGCGCACACCTTTAATCCTAGCACTTGGGAGGCAGAGGCAGGCGAATTTCTGAGTTCGAGGCCAGCCTGGTCTACAGAGTGAGTTCCAGGACAGCCAGGGCTACACAGAGAAACCCTGTCTCGAAAAACCTAAACAAATAAATAAATAAGAATTGGACACGGAAGGGGGAGACAGAAGGATTAGGAGTTTAAGGTTATCCTCAGCTACATTCCAAGTTTGAAGCCAGCCTGGGCTATATTACACCATCTTTAAAAACTAATAATGAAAAAAAAAAAAAACTAATAATGAGGGAATGTAGCCTGAGAATTTCAAGAAGAAAAACAAGGCCACAATTGTCTGAGTAAAGCAAGCTGTATATTGGGGTGCACCTGTGACCAACTGCCTCTCCCTAAACTGGGGTTTTGGAGAGCTGTACCTTTTGGCCTCTTGAGGTCCCTTTTATGTGAGTGATAAAGTGTGAGAGGCAGGGGATTGGCTGTTATACAGTGTCAGAAAAATGTGAGTGGAGAGGGGATGGGGTAGGGTGTCACATGCCCTCAATCCCAGCAATCAGGAGGCAGAGGCAGGAAGGTCTCTGAGTTCAAGGCCAGCCTGGTCTACAGAGTGAGTTCTAGGATATCCAGGGCAGGTACACAAAAAAACCCCTGTCTCGGGAAAAAAAATAAAAATCAATCAACCAACCAACTAATCAATCAAATAAACAATGAAAGGAAAGTAAGGTAAGGATATATTCATCATGCGAATGAGGTCACACATTTAATGTAGGGTGAAAAACATGTTTTACAGTTTACATCAGATCTAAGAAACAGGAAATTATTATTGATATTATTATTATTGTTGTTGTTTATTTTTGAGACAGGGTTTCTCTGCTGTCCTGGAATTCACTCTGTTGTCCAGGCTGGCCTCGAACTCAGAAATCCACCCGCCTCTTCCTCCCAAGTGCTGGGATTAAAGGCGTGAGCCACCACTGCCTGGCCAGGAACTTATTTTTAATTACGCATAGAAACATTAACTTGCACAGGACAAACATGAACTTATTCTTTAACTACAAACAGAAACCTTAATGTGCACAAGAACTTATTCTTAAGGGTCTTTACTGCAAACCGTAACCTTGACCTGAAAGTTGGTAGTATATCATTCCTGTTTTAGTCTCACAG
Source organism: Mus minutoides (assembly GCA_902729485.2). Taxonomy (NCBI): domain Eukaryota; kingdom Metazoa; phylum Chordata; class Mammalia; order Rodentia; family Muridae; genus Mus; species Mus minutoides. Next base: position 325,418 of record LR753480.1, on the reverse strand, counting down.
GAGGTGGAGAGCTAGTTCCTCGGTTAAGAGCACTGTGTGCTGCACTTCCAGGGGACCAGAGTTCCCTTCTCAGTACTCATAATAGCTGCCTTACAACCAGCTGAAACTCTAGGCCCAGGGAATCCCAATGCCCGCTCCCCAAAGGAACTTAAGTGTACACATATCCACATAGGTGTACATACACCACCAACAATAGGGCCAAATAATATATGCATCTATTATTTGGGCAGAGTTTGAGGCTAGCCTGGTCTACATAGTGAGTTTCAGGCAAGTGAGGGCTACATAGTAAGACTTTATCTAAAAGGAATCCAAAACAAAAATAACACAAACAAAAATATTTCCACAAATCCTAAAATGAAGTAAATACATAAATAACCTCAAAGGAACATGTATCTTGACATCCACCCCCCCCCAAAACCAAAACCAGAGATGAGGGCAGGAATCATTATTTTGTACAAAGGTAGCATTCTGCTGGCAAGAGTGACAAATAAACAGATGACAGCACCAGGTAACTCTCAAGTGACACAGAGAAAACTGAAGCAGGCTAAGATAGAGAGGGTGGAAATTAACGGAGACTTTTACGGCAAGTGTTTGGGATGATCTAACTTGCTGGCACCCTGACAGTATAAGTGGGGAATGGGCGGAGGGCGATCCAGGCTAAGCAAGGGTCTGTGTGCCAAGTGTGGGTGACAGCAGGTCACCTGCACAGTGAGACAGCTGAGGAGGAGAAGGAAAAGGAGGAGAAGGAGGCTCCTTTCATACACATGAGTCAAGGCTAGCTAACAATGACATACTTCCCCCAGCAAGGCTTCATCTTTAAATGTTCCACAATCTTTCCAAATTGCTCCACCAGCTGGCGACCAAATGTTCCCACATGAGCCTAAGGAGGTCGGATCGTGTTCAAACCCTGTGACTACACAAACGGTGATGATAGTAGTTCCAGGGTGAGCTGGTGGGCTGGAGAGATGGCTCAGCTGTTAGGTCTACAGAGCGAGTTCCAGGACAGCCAGGGCTATACAGAGAAACCCTGTCTCGAAAAACCGAAAAAAAAAAAAAAAAAAAAAAAAAAAAAAAAAAAAAAAAAAGCACTGGCTGCTTTTCCAGAGGACTCAAATTTAATTTCCAGCAACCACATGGTGGCTCAAAACTACCTGTAACTCAAGTCCCAGAGATCCATCCTGGCTTCTGAGTACACTGCACACTTACGGTACATGGACATACATGCAGTCAAAATACCCCCACACATAAACTAAATACAATGTCTTTTTTTAAAAAAAGGAAGCATTCAGAGAGCTAGTACCTCAACACTGCTAGTTCTGGGCCTCAGTGCCTAATTATCTGGCTAAGAAAAGTTGTAAATCACATCACTTCATTTGTATGAAAATATATGTGTATTTTGGAACTTAAAAATGACATTTATTTACTTATTTGTGTCTATGTGTGCATGCCCATGAGTGGCGGTCAGAGGACAGCTTACAGGAGACAGTCCTCTCCTCCCAGGTGGATTCTGGGGTTAATGCGCAGTTATCAGGCTTGGTGGCCAGCACCTTAGTCTGCTGAGTCAGCTAACGAGCTCATTCTCTGTGACTTTTTTTTTCTCACTCCAGCCCGCTTGCTCGCTGTAGCTGTCATCAGACACCTCAGAAGAGGGCATCAGATCTCATTATGGATGGTTGTGAGCCATCATGTGGTTGCTGGGATTTGAACTCATGACCTTCAGAAGAACAGTTGGCGCTCTTAACCACTGAGCTATCTCTCCAACCCCCTCTGTGACTTTTAAAAGCACTCATACACATATAATAAAACTAAATATCTAAAACAAAAAACAAAAAAGAAAGAAAGAAAGAAAGAAAGAAAGAAAGAAAGAAAGAAAGACCCACAACAATTTCATGGAGGTCAGAAAAGGGCGTTGGATTCCCTGGAACTGGAGTTACAGATGGCTGTGAGTTGCCACATGTAGGTGCTGAAAACCAAAACCCAAAAGCAAGAAGGGCTTTTAATTGCTTTAACTGGCCCAATTATCTTTTTATTTAGAGGTCTTGCTATGTAGCCAAGGTTGGCCTTGAACTTTTTTTTTTTTTTTTTCGAGACAGGGTTTCTCTGGATAGCCCTGGCTGTCCTGGAACTCACTTTGTAGACCAGGCTGACCTCGAACTTAGAAATCCTCCTGCCTCTGTGTATGCTGAGATTAAAGGCGTGCGCCACCACGCCCAGCTGGCCTTGAACTCTTGATCTTCCTGTCTCAGCCTCCCAAATGCTGGGGTTACAGGCAGGTGTGTAACAATATATTCCTGCCACATATCCCAGTAGATGCCTCAGGACATAGCTGGTGTGGCCACATCGTAGCCTGTACATGGATTGTTAAACTGAGGGCAATTACTGACATAGGTTCTGACATGGACCAATGGCTGTCAGTTCTCTTCCTGTATCACACATGTGAGAGTGTGGGAAGTGCTCACTGAGGATGCTTGCCCATATGCCCATCATATGTTAGGCACTGGCTTCGATCCTCAGCCCCACCTATGCACATTCATGCACACAAATGTGCCTGCCTGTGAATTCTGATTTCAAAGTTTTTCTGGTTGCTGCAGGACAATCATTTTTAGGGGGAATCAATACTAATGTTGGCTAGAAGATGTACTCAGTGCACTAATATCGATCTGGTTTCACTGAGAAAAGAGACTAAGATATTTACTTTAACACAGGAAATATTAGTAGCATAGGATAGAGAGGCTTGAACAAGCCAAGGGGGGATAATACCTGCATCTGAGCTTGAGAAAAAGGGCAAAGGCAGCTGGGAACAGAACCTCAGAATATAGCTGGTGTAGCCACTTCAGTGTAGGGTCTCTGTGAACACCAGGGCTAGCAGAGTGTTCACATGAGGCAGGAAGAAAATCTAGTTCAATAAGACTCAGTGGCCAAAAGCCGGGCATAGTGGCTCACGCCTTTAATCCCAGCACTCGGGAGGCAGAGGCAGGCGGATTTCTGAGTTCGAGGTCAGCCTGGTCTACAAAGTGAGTTCCAGGACAGCCAAGGCTACACAGAGAAACCCTGTCTTGAAAAACAAAACAAAACAAATCCCAGCACTTGGGAGGCAGAGGCAGGCAGATTTCTGAGTTCGCAGCCAGCCTGGTCTACAGAGTGAGTTCCAGGACAGCCAGGGCTATACAGAGAAATCCTGTCTTGAAAAAACAAAACAAAAACAAAACAAAACAAAAACAAAACAAAACAACCCAAGACTCAGTGGCCAGTGTTGGTTGGTTCAAACTTCTAGAGTCTGACTTGGGGCAGTTAATTTTAGATTTTAGTCTTTTTTTTTTTTAAAGATTTATTTTATTTATTATATGTAAGTACACTGTAGCTGTCTTCAGGCATTCCAGAAGAGGGCGCCAGATCTCATTAAGGATGGTTGTGAGCCACCATGTGGTTGCTGGGATTTGAACTTATCACCTTCGGAAGAGCAGTCGGGTGCTCTTACCCGCTGAGCCATCTCACCAGCCCAATTTTAGTCATTTTTAAGCACAGCAGAATTTAGAGAAAAAAAAAAAAGATTTCAGATGATAATTAACTCAATTCCGTGTATAAACAAAGCTTAGGCCATATTTATATTGAAACTCTTTACAAGGTACAAATGGCCTCTTCCATACAGATAGGGTCTGCTGCCCAGAAACAATGCTTCAGGGTCTAGGGAGGAAGAGTCTGGGATCAACTTCAAGGTCTGGGCAATCTGGGTGTGGCCTGGTCCTACAGATAGCAGAGATCACAAGGCTACTAAATGCATCCACTCCCAGATTTCCCAGTGGGAACCAGGTATCTATCAGCTCAGTTGAAGAGACAATATGGCATAGTCAACATTCTTGGTTCCCCTAGCGCCAAGCCTACCATATCTCTTAGTGTTCCATCCTAGTGCCCTCCACGCCTCAGAGCTTGGAGGAAGGTCATATAGAGGGGAATCAGGAAGGCTGAAGGAAAATGGAAAAAATACCTGACTTGATTGTTTGCGGACTTCATCTGGGCCACGCCAGTAGTGGTTCTTCTCTAGCAGGGAGCAACCAGCCCTCAAGGCAAGGCTCGGTATGCTTCTTGTTAGCAGAAGGGAACAGGGACCAGAAGGCAAAGGGGGCCACAACTTGGCATCTCAGGATCCTTGGGAAGATGGGGTTGTAGCCGAGAGAGTGACTGGTATTCAGTAAGTGCTACTGTTAATTTTCCTGTTAGTGAGGCTTGAACCTGGGGTCTTGTGTATGCTAGGCTGGGGCTATACCACTAAACTACATTCCCAGCCAGGGTGGCTCTGGACCCAAGGAGTTCCACTGTTGCCAGAATGTCATGACTTAAAACTGTTTCCCAGGGTGTCTATGGTGTCTCGTGGCTTGTTGGGGTTTTGTTCCTGTTTTATCCCTTGCGTTTCTCTGCAATTTCCAATGTGAATGTTCAAGTGTATACCACTTTCTGCCTCACTGTATTCTTGTCTTTACTGGGTTATTATCTTTCTTTTTTTGTTTAGTAGGACTTGGGATGGTGGCCCCATGGTTAAGAGCTCTGGATGCTCTGGCAGACACTCAGGTTCAGCTCCCAGCACCCACTGCGTGGCTCACAACCATCGGTGACTCCAGCTCTAGGAGATCCAATGCCCTCTTCTCCGAGGGGCTGAGGTTTACAAACCGTCAATCAGCCCTCCGATGTTGGCTTCAGACGGTGCTTTGCTACAAAGTCTTGGGTGGACTAGAACTGGAGTTCCTCAGAGATTCTGGACCTGTAACCACCACATCCTGCCACATAGGCTCTTTGGATGTCGGCACACAGTAATGAGAACTAAAGCAGGCTACCAGTGGCTGCCAGGTGCCAAGGACAGCAAGGCACACCCCAGAGGTAGAGATGGGAAAAGAATGAGTGCTTAGACACATGGACTCTCTATAGACTGTGACATCCATCTCTAATCTCCAGCCCTGTATCCTTAACAGAGCCATGTCACTGAGAAGGCCACTTACAAATAACAAAAACTGGACTTTAAAACATTTTAAAGCCAGGCGTGGTGGCGCACGCCTTTAATCCCAGCACTCAGGAGGCAGAGGCAGGTGGATTTCTGAGTTGGAGGCCAGCCTGGTTTACAAAGTGAGTTCCAGGACAGCCAGGGCTATACAGAGAAACCCTGTCTCGAAAAAAAAAAAAAATTAAAAAAAAACAAACAAACCACCAACAGCATGGAGATCTTGGAGACACTGTTATGGGTGAGCTGGCCGGAGCAGAAACTGTCTGTGACTTTGTGTTATGGGTGAGCTGGCCGGAGCAGAAGCTGTCTGTGACTTTGGAGCATTTTTCAAAATTAGCAACTTCAAAGTCACCTCCCAGTGCTGGTCACACCTTGGCCTAAAAAACATGGCTTGCTTGGCTCCTTCCTTGGACAGTTTCCCAGACATGGTGAAGCCAGGCTGGGTCTATATATTCAGAGCTAAAATAAAAGTCTTTCATGGAATATGATTAAGCATATAAAATAAAATATGCATTTTTATTGTGTATTGTTATATTTTGATATCTAGGCTTACTTGTTGAGCTTGTGATCATCCTGTCTCAGCTCTGTGAGTAGCAGATGGTACAGCCATGCCCCACTATGCCCAGCTAGACACTACTCACATAAAACCCAGAGCAAATGTGTCCTTCTGTGAGTCTATGGCTTCATATGTAAAATTGCAGATAGTGTTGTCTCAATTCACCTCACAGGGTCACTGTGAGAATAAATGATGCTATATGATATTTTCAAAATGAGTAGCTAATATTTGCTGTTTGTCACAGGCCAAATACTGTAGAAAGGACTTTAAATATGCTACCTGGCAATAAAGTGCTTCTTGTGTGTACAGGTGGATAGGGGAATATACATAAGACATAGTGAGTCAACAGGAATGTTTTCCTGCCGCTGCTTATGTCACACAGTCATCTATTGCCTGTCTGCTTTTATGAGTATTGGAGACACAATTCACATATCATAAAACCTACTCTTTGAAAAATGATAACTGGTGGGCTGGAGATTTTGATTAGTTGCTAGGGTATTTGCCAAGCATGCATGAAGCCCTGGGTTCAATCCTTAGCACCATATAAACCAAGTGTGGTGATAAGTGCTTTGAATCCCAGCACACAGAAATAGAGGAAGAGAATCAGAAGTTCAAGGCAGTCTGGGGGCTATATAAGACTGTTTAAAAACAATAACGACGACGATGATAATACTAAAATATATACCATGTGAAGGTGTCCAGCAAGGCACAGTGGTATGTGCCTGTACTAACAGCTATTAATGAGGTTAGGACAGGGGGGGGCCACAAGTTCAGAGGATCTCAGGGTTTCCTGACCACCACCTTTATCTAGGTTCAGAAAGAGCCCCTATCTCTGGGGCTAGAGAGATGGCTCAGCAGTTAAGAGCACTGGCTGCTCTTCCAGAGGTCCTGAGTTCAATTCCTAGCAAGCATATAGTGGCTCAAAACCATCTGTAATGGGATCTGAAGACAGAAACAGCAATAGTGTACTAACATACATAAAATAAAATAAATCTTAAAAAACAAAACAAAACAAACCCCCTGTCTCAGGGGAGTAAGGTAGAGTGATACAGCAGGATATCCCACATCTTCCTCTGGTCACTGTGCATGAGCCCACCTGTATACATATATGTGCATACACTATACGCTTCACACTCACATGCACGCACATATAAATTTTATATATATGAGTAGATTTTAGTTATCTACTAAACGTTGGGTTATAAGGAACTTCAAAAGTTTAACTTTTGAAGACTTGCTAAACTATTTTCCAAAGTGACTATCATTTTATATATTTACCTGTATTTTCACATCTATGGTTTCTTTGGATTTTGTTTTGCTTATTGCTATTATAGATTTTTTTCTTTAAAAACTTCTTTGTTTCTTTTCTTTTCTTTCTTTCTTTCTTTCTTTCTTTCTTTCTTTCACACACACACACACACACACACACACACACACACACACACAGACACACACACACGATGAGTTCATTGTAGCTGTCTTCAGACACCCCAGAAGAGGGCATCAGATCCCATTACAGATGGTTGTGAGCCACCATGTGGTTGCTGGGATTTGAACTCAGGACCTTCAGAACAGTCAGTGCTCTTAACTGCTGAACCACCTCTCCAGCCCTTTTTATACAGTGTCTTCTCCTTTTTTGTGTGATAACTGAGTTATCAATTCATTAAAAAACATTTTATTTCTTTATGTATATGTGTATGTCCATCTGTCTATGTGTTTACACATGTGTGTTGATTCCTACAGAGGCCAAAAGAATGCATGAGACCCCCTGAACCTGGAATTACAGGTGGCTGTTCACTGCCTGGGGTGGCTACTGGAAACTGAAGAAGCACTGTAACCACTGAGCCGTCCCGCCAGTACCAGTGGTTAACTCCAGCTGCTCTTCCAGAGGCACCCACATGATGGCCTACAGCAGTCTATAATCCGGTTCCAGGGATCGCACACCTTCTCTTAGCCTCCATGGGCACTGCATTCATGTGGCACACAGCCATATATGCAGGCAAAATAAAATGCTCATACACACACACACACAAAATAATAAATTAAGTTTTGAAGATTGTTCTAAAGGAGACATTTAGGAAAAGGAGTTATGTTTTACTTCTTTTTTGGGGGGGGGGTTCGAGACAGGGTTTCTCTGTATAGCTCTGGCTGTCCTGGAACTTACTTTGTAGACCAGGCTGGCCTCGAACTCAGAAATCCGCCTGCCTCTGCCTCCCAAGTGCTGGGATTAAAGGCATGTACTTTTTACTTCTTTTAAGGCAGGGTCTCACTTTAGCCCTACCGGAACTATAACTCACTGTGTAGCCCAGGCTAGCCTTAAACTCATGATGACTGCATTCTACCCAGCATTCTACCCTGAACTACATCCCTAGCTAGGGTCCATTTCCAAGCAGTGCACGATTATCCAGGCTGTCATTCAGAGGTAGTGATTGCCTAGCACATTGAAGGCCTGGGGTAGAGCCCCACCATTGGAAACAAAAGGAAACACAGCAAATCCTATCCAGGATTAAAGAGAATTAGTTTGTGGCTTCTTACATTTGAAAGGGGAACCATTTACCAGGAGCAGAGGAAGAAGAAGAGCAGCCCTCTTAAGGGAGTGGCTTCTGGTTCCAGAGATAAGCAGCTGACTACAGCCTGCTAAGCCACCCAGCAGTGGTATCGAGTAAGTGACAAGGGACCAAAGGGCGAAGCCTAATGTTTATTCTTGGTTTGGTGAATACTTCAACTTTCCGTTACTTCTTAGACTCAAATGTCCAGAAGTGTATGCGAGAACAATGGGAATGTAATGGGGAAAATATAAGGAGAAATTTTTTTTTTTGTTTTGTTTTTGTTTTTCGAGACAGGGTTTCTCTGTATAGCCCTGGCTGTCCTGGAACTCACTTTGTAGACCAGGCTGGCCTCAGAAATCCGCCTGCCTCTGCCTCGTGAGTGCTGGGATTAAAGGCGTGCACCACCACGCCCGGCAAGAATTTTTTTTTTCCACCAAAAATCCCACACATAAACACTGTTTGTCAGGTGTGGTGGCACCTGCCAGCCAACCCAATGCTTGGGAGGTGGTGACAAGAGGACAGCCAGTTTGAAGCCAGCCTAGGCTTGCATAGTGAGGTGGAGTTTGGTCTGGACTATGTAGAGAGACCCTGTCTCAAAAATAATAGCAACCAACCAGCCAACCAAAAACAAAACAAAACAAAACAAAACAAAACAAAACAAAAAACAAACAAAACTGTCTTAAAGTAAAACTAGAACTAATTTTGATTAATTTTTGTTTTGTTTTGTTTTTTAAATGTTTGGATTGAATCCAGGGCCTCAGATAGTATGCAAGTGTTCTCCAGTGAGGTTCTCTCTCTCTCTCTTTTTTTTTTTTTTTTTGTTTTTTCAAGACAGGGTTTCTCTGTGTAGTCCTGGCTGTCCTGGAACTCACTCTATAGACTAGGCTGGCCTCCAACTCAGAAATTCGCCTGCCTCTACCTCCCAAGTGCTAGGATTAAAGGCATGCGCCACCACCACCTGGTCAGTGAGATTCTCTTATAGCCTAAAAAGACTTTGTTTTCACATGGAAAGAAAACACATGAAGTGTGGATCTTAAGTTCAGTGAGTGAGTAGACAGGGAAGGGCAGGTCCACCTCTACCCTGGCCCCTCACCCAATCACTCTTCTCTAGAGGCGTTAGAGCAGAGTTTCTCAACCCCGTGGGTTGAGATGGGGGAATGAGGGGGCTGAAGGACCCTTTCACAGAGGTTGCATATCAGATAGTTACATTACAATTCATAACAGTAGCAAAATTACAGTTATGCAGTAGCAATGAAATAATTTTTTAGTTGGGGTCACAACAGCATGAGGAATGGTGTTAAAGGGTGGAAGCATTAAGAATGCTGAGGACAACTGCATTAGAGACTTGAGAATAAAAATGGGGCCAGGTGTGGCAGAACTTGCTTGTAATCCTAGTAGTTAGTAAAAGGAGGATCACCAGTTCATGGCCAACCTGGCCCACATCTAGGCAGCATTGCAAAATCCTGTCCTAGGAATGAATGAATGAATGAGTAAATAAATAAATGGAGCTGGCTTAGGGGTTGGGAGCCCTGACTGTTCCTCTAGAGGATCCTGGTTTAATTCCCAGGGCCCATATGGCAGTTTACAACTGTCTATAACTCCAGTTCCAGGGGATCTGTGGCACCGAGCATGCACATAGTGCACATATGTGCATGTAGGCAAAGTACTCACACACAGAAAATAAAATTAAAAAGAGCATCGCGGTAAGTAAATGAATGGTAAAAGCAGGCATGGTGGTTCACAACTGCAGTCTCAGCGCTGAGCAGGCACAGGCTGGAAGAACAGAAACACACAGTCTTTAAGGTCATCCTAGGCTCCAAAACCAAGCCATCCTGGATGACATGACACGCAGTCTCAAAATCCTAAAGGGGTATGTCTTGGTGTCCTGGGGGAAGCGTCTTCACCATCTGAATAATGAGTTCAGTGATGTTACAAAACAAAACAAAACAAAAAAACTTCCAAAGCAAAAACTTTTTCCTAAGTTACCTAATGAGGGTGTGTTAGAAGTCCTTCCCAGGCTGGGTGGCTGGTGGTGATAGCACTGACTGAGTGGTGGTGGTGGTAGCAGAGGGGAGAGGCAGGCGAATCTCTGAGTTAGAGGCCAACTCAGGCTACAGAGCAAGTTCCTGGACAGCCAGGGCTACACAGAGAAACCCTGTTCTGACAAACAAAACGAAACACTTTCCAGATGTTTAAATAACATTAGCTGTGTCTCCACCTCTTTCATGAGAATTCTCTACTGACATTCCAAGGGGAAAGCTGGAGCCTGAGCTCCCCTCCTGCTCCAACCAGGCCCCACAGCACATCCCCCTCTCTCATCCCTTCAGTTTCCCTAGGTCTGCATTTGTAACTAAGCCTACACAGGTCCTGTTCACAACCCTGACTGCACCTCCTTCCTTGCTTGTTCTCGTGGCTTATTTCCTTAACAATTACTTTACTTGCTTGCTTTGATTTCTCTAAGTGCATGAAATCTCAACAAAAAGCTTCCACTGGCATTCAGACGTGTATGACTTAAGTCTGGGACTCAGGACTGTAGTCCCAGCTTCGTAGAGGGCTGAACTGGGCTTATTGCTTCAGCCAAAGCCAGCTTGGGCAGGCAACATAGCTATAACCCATCTCAAAAAGAATAAAAAAAGCTGTAAGATTTAGTTAAAGCTTTGTTTATTCACATACTAATTTTATTTTTTTGTTGTTGTTTTTTTTGTTTTGTTTTTTTGGATTTTTTGAGACAGGGTTTCTCTGTATAGCCTTGGCTGGCCTCGAACTCACATTTCCTGCCTCTGCCTCCCGAGTGCTGGGATTAAAGGCGTGTGCCACCACGCCCACTAATTTTAATATAAAAATATTGGAGCAAATTAAAAAAAAAATCAAGGAGTAAGGGTAGGTAATGGGATAGCTCAGCAGGTAAAGACTCTTGCAGTCAAACCTGGAAATCCAAGCTGGATTCCCAGGACAGTGACAGGAGGGAACTGACCCCTCCAAGTTGTCCTGACTTCACCCGCCAGTGCTACGCTTTTGAGACTGAACAGCCTTGAGCTTGCTGTATGGGTCAGGGAAGGGGAGCAATCCTCCTGCCTCAGCTGGAATAGGGTGGCGCATGCCTTTAATCCCAGCAGTCGGGAGGCAGAGGCAGGCGGATTTCTGAGTTCTAGGCCAGCCTGGTCTACAGAGTGAGTTCCAGGACAGCCAGGGCTACACAGAGAAACCCTGTCTCAAAAAAAAAAAAAAAAAAAAGAAACAAAATATTTACTAACAAACACCTAGTTAAATTCATCACTCTGACCATGTCATTATATGAACGGCAAGGGATGACTGTAAGGAAGCACTTGATTTATGAGAAAGTAAACACTAAACTGCAGACGGTAAAATGTTTCAGTTTCACAGGGGACATCTGCAGCTTGGCTCAGAGTTAGGAGCCTAGCCCAGACGGGTGTGGCTTGGCCAGAAGCAGGAGCTGAGAATTCAACCAATCACCTCCTGCCCCGCCCTACCTCGCATCTAGTCTGCATAAAAACACTGGCACTTTCTGTCTTTACAAGGAGGAGGTGTTCAAACTCAACGACGTCCTGGGGTGTACAGAACTCCGCCTTCTAGCCCTCAAAAGGGTTTTTCCACAACCACCTTTTCATTCAGAAGTGACCAGGCTTCTGGACTCTTGTCAGACAAACTCTGCGCCTGCGTGGTTGACTTTCTGGGGACACCTGGAGACGCTGAGTAAAACTATCTAGAAAGTTAAGGATGCGCAGGCCGAAGGGACTTTTGTTTCCAACCCTCGTGGCTCCTTGAGATCCAAGCTGTGGGACTGTGAGTGGCTCAGTGGTAAAGTCCTCGCATGCAAGCACGAAGCCCTAGGCTTGATTCCCAGCACTCCATATGCCCCAGCACGGCGTTGCATAACAAATCCCTGGCACTGGGAAGGTGGAGGCTGGAGGATCGGTTGTTGAAGGACGACTTTGGCTATATAGTTTAAGGCCAGCCTGGGATACAACAGACTCTGCCCTCACACCCCCATCAAATGACCCAAACTGGGACCTCACCCCATCCTATCACCCCCAGGGTCTGGGCGGGAACCACGCACCGACACGAGCGGGACGCGCAGGTGATCCCCCTGCAGCCGGTTGAAGGTGGGGAACGTGCTCCAGGCGAGGAAGGCTCCGGGCTCGGGCCCCAGGAGAGCCACGAGCAGCACTTGGTGCTGGAAGCGCACGGTCGGCTGCTCCTCGTAGCTGCTCCGCTTCAGCCAAAAGCCTGCGGGAGACAAGGCGGGTTGGGGGAGAGCCAGGTTAAGATTGCCGGCCTGGGCCCGCCGGCCGCGCCGTGTGGCCCTCCAGGCCCGGGCAGGCTCACCGTGGCTCCGGAAGGCCACCAGCAGCGGGGGGATGTAGGTGAGCACGGTGGTCAACAGCAGGAAGAGCGCTGCCTTGGAGCAGAGCCCGGCGCGGTAGGCGCGCTCGACCGGGTGAGAGAAGAGATGGTACAGCGCCATGAGCGCAGGGCCGCAGCGCCGGGTCTCCACGGCAACCGACGGCGGGCAGAGGAACCAATAGCAGGCAGGCAGGCCTCTAGAAGGGGGTGGAGTTAGCGGCAGGAGGTTCCTGTGCAAGGAAGTAGACGCATTTCGTGCCATGCCTGCAGGTCTCTTCAAGAAAGCAACTGTAACGATATTTCCAGTCACCAAAGTTTGTGTCAATTGTACTAAATCAGATGTGTATAGATGTTGACATCTCCCCACAGGTCATCTATTAACTCACAACATAAGGATGGTTGATATAACTTGGTAGAAGAAGGCTAGTCTACTATACAGGAAGCCCTGAGCTCATCTCCACTTCATTAAGCCAGGCATGGTGGCCCACATCTGTAACACTAGCAACTCTTCAGGTGAAGACAGGAGGGTCAGAAGTCCAAGGTCATCTTTAGCTACACTGTGAGTCTGAGGCCTGCGGGGGATACAGGAGACTTTGTTTCAATGCAAAAACTTCAATGTGGTTCATACTGAAGTCCTAGAGGTACTTTTGCCTTCAAAGTTAATGCTTTCACTATGCCCCATAGCAGGAAAGATAGAAAACAGGAAACAAATCCCCTGGTTATTTAAAGGTTAGAGCATAATTTACTAAATGGCTCCTTCTGTTGTACTTTGTTAGGTATAAACGTTGATACTGTCTTCCCAAAGTTAGCATTAGCTGATCACTTAGGTGAATACTAACACCAATATCTTAACATGGAAGTCAGATTTTTACCTGTTTGGAAGTAGGATCTTACTATGTAGCCTGTGCTGGCCCTCAATTCTCCTTTCTCCAGGTTCTCTACAAGAACAATCAGCGCTCTTAACCATTGGCTCAGCTCTCCAGCTCCAACCAACTATCTACCTTAATTCTGGAAAGGCTGTCCTCTGACCTCTACGTGCCAGTCATGGTGCTCATCTGCATATATACACAAATAATAAATAAATAAATGTAGTGTAACATGTAAGTAAGCTGGAGAGGCCGGTTTTCCAGAGGATCAAGGTTTGACTTTCAGCACCCAGCTCACAGCCAACTTGAACTCCAGTCCTAGGGGATCCAACAGGACTCTGTGGGCACTGCAGATATATGGTCCATAGACACACACGCAGGCAAAACACCCAAACACATAAAGTTAAAATAAAGGTGTTGAGCCAGGCGGTGGTGGCATATGCTTTTAATCCCAGCACTTGGGAGGCAGAGGCAGGTGGATTTCTGAGTTTGAGGTCAGCCTGGTCTACAAAGTGGGTTCCAGGACAGCCAGGGCTACACAGAGAAACCCTGTCTCAAAAAACAAACAAACAAAATTTTTTTTTCCCTTGTCCCGGTCAACCCCGCTCGCTCTGCTCGATCCCGCTCGCTTCGGCCAGCCCCACTTGCTCCCGGCTGCCCCCCTTACGGCCCCCGCTTGTTCCAGCCAGCCCCGCTCGCTCCGATCAGCTCTGCTAGCTCCGGCGTCCCCGCTTGCTCTGGCCGTCCCCGTTCGGCTCCGCTCGCTCCGGACAGCCTGGCTTGCTCCAGTTGGTCTCTCCGGTCCAAGGATTCATTTCTTATTATTCTTCATAAGTACGCTGTAGCTGACTTCAGACGCACCAGAGGAGGGTGTCAGATCTTGTTACGGGTGGTTGTAAGCCACCATGTGGTTGCTGGGATTTGAACTCATCACCTTCGGAAGAGCAGTCGGGTGCTCTAACCCGCTGAGCCATCTCACCAGCCCCCCAAATTTTTTTTAATTAAAAAAAATATGAAGGTGCTGGCACACAGCTTTGATCCCAGTGTTTAGGAGACAGAGGCAGTCAGATCTCTGAGTTCCAGGCCAGCCTGGTCTACAGAGTGACTTCCAGGACAGCTAAGGCTACAAAGAAAAACCTTGTCTCAAAAAGCAAATAATAATAATAATAGGAAATATAAATGTATTTTTCAATTAAAAAATAAAAACTGCGCTAAGCCAGGAGTGGTGGCGCACGCCTTTAATCCCAGCACCTGGGAGGCAGAGGCAGGCAGATTTCTGAGTTTGAGGCCAGCCTGATCTGCAAAGTGAGTTCCAAGACAGCCAGGGCTACACAGAGAAACCCTGTCTTGAAAAACCAAAAAACAAACAAACAAACAAACAAACAAAACAAAACAAAAAAAAACCTGCGCTAAAATAACCATTTTGGAATGGCTGGATGTAATATAGATTGCTTGAAGTGATTGTTCTGTGAGTCAGAGAATGTTTGCTTCCAAAGATTCAACAGAAGGAAGCACACACTGTAGCTAAGTCACCAGTGAGACAGGGAGGTGACTTACGAATTTAGAAGTATAAAATGGTTTAGCCTTAGCTGTGTGTGGTGGTGTATATCTTTATTCCCAGCACTGAGGAGGCAGAGGCAGGTGAATTTCTGTGAGTCCCAGACCAGCCTGATCTTCATTGTGTTCTCCTGCCTCTGACATTTGCCTCAAAAGATGATAAAGTCATTTCCTTCCAACTCCGTATTTCAGATGGAAGTAGGGGCTCATACCTGGAATCCTAGTGTTCAGAAGGCTGAGGCAGGAGGATCAGGTGTTTAAGGCCAAGCTTAGCTACAAAGCAAGGCTGAGGACGGCCTGGGCTACATGAAACTAGCTCAACCATCCAAGCCAGACTGGTTCAGTAGGAAAGAACACTCCCAGCATAAACAAGAGTTTAGTTAAAGAGCCAGATCAGAGCCGAGCGTGGTGGCGCACACCTTTAGTCCCAGCACTTGGGAGGCAGAGGCAAGTGGATTTCTGAGTTCCAGGCCAGCCTGGTCTACAAAGTGAGTTCCAGGACAGCCAGGGCTATACAGAGAAACTCTGTCTCGAAAAACCAAAAAAAAAAAATCAGATCAGGATGTATGTGCCTGTAATTTCAGGATGGCTGGGACTTTTGGTGGCTGCTAGTCTAGCTCCAGATTCAAAAAGAAACCATGTCTCCCTGGGCGGTGGTGGCGCACACCTTTAATCCCAGCACTTGGGAGGCAGAGGTAGGTGGATTTCTGAGTTTGAGGCCAGCCTGGTCTACAAGGTGAGTTCCAGAGCTACACAGAGAAACCCTGTCTCAAAAAACAAACAAAACAAAACAAAAAAGAAACCATGTCTTTGAGGAATAAATGATGTGTGGTAGGGAGAGACCACTGATATTCTACTGTGACCCTCACATACACACACATGGGCACAGGCATCCACATACATGAATGCATAAACCACATGCATAGGAATTCAAGGACAGTCTTGGCTACATTGTCCTGGGATACATGAGACCTTAGTCATAAACAAAATTAAAGAATACATCCAAACCAGCATGACCACCAACATTAAAACCAACCAACCAACCAAACAAACAAACAAACAAAATGGAATGGAACTCTTAGTTCTTTTCTATCCATCACAGGAGCTACTCCTTGGAATCTTGGGTCAGTTTAGCACTCCTGCCTCAAGACTGTCCAGCATCTCTCTCTTTCTTTCTTTCTTTCTTTCTTTCTTTCTTTCTTTCTTTCTCTCTCTCTCTCTCTCTCTCTTTCTTTCTTTCTTTAAAAAATATTTATTTATTTATTTAATGTATATGAGTACGCTGTAGCTGTACAGATGGTTGTGAACCTTCATGTGTTTGTTGGGAATTGAATTTTTTAGGACCTCTGCTCGCTCTGGTTGGCCCTGTTTGCTCTGGTCAACCCTGCTCGCTCAGTCCCTGCTTGCTCCAGCCCAAAGATTCATTTATTATTACACATAAGTACACTGTAGCTGTCTTCCGACAAACCAGAAGAGGATGTCAGTTCTCATTATGGGTGGTTGTGAGCCACCACGTGGTTTCTGGGAATTGAACTCGGGACTTTTGGAAGAGCAGTCAGTGCTCTTATCCGCTGAGCCGTCTCTCCAGCCCCAGCATTTCTTTTGCCTAGTCACTTTCTAGTTCTTTCCTTCAGCCTCATCAGGGAAGTCTGTATTTTTTTTTCCTGGATTTGTGCTGGCCCTTGGCTGCCATACACTATCCATGCCTGCCTCTGTCTCCATCATCCTCAGTCCATCCTGCCTGTCTTATAGGTCGGCTGTGCATGGTTGATCTACTTTCTACTGTTCTACTCCACTCACCTCCTCCAGTTTCTGCCCCCATGTAGAAGGCATCCAGTGCCTTAGAATATTTGAGAAAGCTAAATGCAATGACCAACACAGGGATGCTTTAATGAAGGAAGAACTAAAAGAAGAAAGGTACCATGTGAGCAAATAAGACAAAGATATTACTCTTCATCATAGCTGTCATGGGACAGGCCTGTCTATGGGTTGATGCCCGTCTATGGGTTGATGAATGGTGGGTTTCCCCGAGGAAGTGTACTTAGCTCTTAAATGCTTTTAAGGGATATACATAAGTCTTGGACTAGGATAGTGCAACCAAACCAGCTCAGTCAGTCATCAGGGTCTCCAGGGCAGGAATGAGGATTAAAAAGAAAAAAGACTAAGCCGGGCGTGGTGGCGCACACCTTTAATCCCAGCACTTGGGAGGCAGAGGCAGGCCGATTTCTGAGTTCAAGGCCAGCCTGGTCTACAGAGTGAGTTCCAGGACAGCCAGGGCTATACAGAGAAACCCTGTCTCGAAAAAAACCAACCCCCCCCCCCCAAAAAAAAAGAAAAAAGACAATTAGACAACACTGTAGCATGACCCCAGCCAGTTCTGAGGCTGAGATGTGTTTATTTTTTTTCCCAATCTGATTTTTTACCATTTGAATTACATGCAAATAATAAGGTCAGTTCTAGGTTAAGGAACAAGCAAGACAGAGTCCCTTGATCATTGTTTCTAAGGGCTAATCTAGGCGACCAAGATATCTGAGCCTACTTCCCTGTCTTAACCCAAAGTCACATTCAGGCCTGAAGCCTACTTCTTTGTTCTAGCCCCAATTCAGATTCCAGTCTGAGCTTACTTCCTAGTCCTTGTCCATTGTCAAATGCCTCCCTTTAGCCCACTTCCTCATCCTGCCTCAAGGTCAGATTCGCACCAAGTGGCCCCAAAAGCTCTCCAGAATAGTGACCAGCTTTGAAAAGAGAAGTGGAAGAGGCAAGTGGATTTCTGAGTTGGAGGCCAGCCTGGTCTACAAAGTGAGTTCCAGGACAGCCAGGGCTATACAGAGAAACCCTGTCTCCAAAAACAAAAGCAAAAACAAAAAACAGAAGTGGCCAGGCTTGGTAGCACAGGCCTTTAATCCCAGCACTTGGGAGGCAGAGGCAGGTGGATTTCTGAGTTAGAGGCCAGCCTGGTCTACAGGACAGCCAGGGCTATACAGAGAAACCCTGTCTGGGGGTCGGGCGGGGGGGGAGTAAAGGCTTGGGCCACCAAGTCCAGGCAGAAGGAGGTTTTAATTTAAAGTTTAATTTCTCCCTCACTCCCTTTCTGCAGTATTGGAGATTTGAACTAGGGATTTTGTGTATAGTAGGAACGTACTCTACAACTGAGCTAAACTTCAGTCTCTTAAACCTGGTTTTTGTTTTTAATACAAGATTTGTTCCCAGCACTCGGGAGGCAGAGGCAGGTGGATTTCTGAGTTGGAGGCCAGCCTGGTCTACAAAGTGAGTTCCAGGACAGCCAGGGCTATACAGAGAAACCCTGTCTCAAAAACCAAAAAAAAAAAAAAAAAAAAAAAAAAAAAAAAGACAAGATTTGTTTATGTAGCTCTGGCTGTCCTGGAACTCATTTCTTAGACTAGGCTGCCCTGGAACTCATTTCTTAGACTAGGCTGCCCTGGAACTCAGAGATATAGAATCTGCCTACCTCTGTCTCCTGAGAGCTGGGTTAAAGGCGAGCACCATCATTGCCTGGTTCACTTCTTTTCTTTCATTACAAGGGTCCCAGGGACAAAACTGAAGGGTCCTCAGTCTTGACAGCAGATAGTGTTACCTGAGTCATCTCACCAGCCCCTAAGAGATAGATTTGAAACAGGATGGTTTTCAACCCAATGGGTACCAGAGGGATGACCTTGAATTTCCAACTCTCCTGCCTCTACTTCCTGTGTATTGATTGACTTTGCAGGTAAACAGGGCATAGAGGTGCATACCTTTAACCCTAGACGGAGGCAGGTGATTTCTGAGTCCAAGGCCAGCCTGGTCTACAAGGGGAGTTCCAGGACAGCCAGGGCTACACAGAGAAACCCTTTCTCAACAAACAAACAAACAAATAAGAGATTTCAGGTATAAACCACCAGGCTGGTTTATATGTTTCTAGGGATTGAACCCAAGGCTTCAGGCATGATGTCCTCTCCTTTTTTTTTTTTTTTTTTTTTGGTTTTTTTTTCAATGATGTCCTCCCTCTCCTGGTTAAGCTAAATCTCCAGCCAGTGATTTCTTTCCAGTTTCTCACTTTCTTATATTGGAGATTAGATCCAGGCCTGTGTGTGTGTGCTCCATCCCTGAACTACACTCCCAGGTTAACCTGATCACTTAAAAAATGTCTGAATGTTGGGTATGGTGGCGCTTGCCTTTAATCCCAGCACTAGGGAGGCAGAGGCAGGCGGATTTCTGAGTTCAAGGCCAGCCTGGTCTACAGAATGAGTTCCAGGACAGCCAGGGCTGCATAGAGAAACCCTGTCTCGAAAAACCAAAAAAGAAAAAAAAAATGTCTGAAGGAGTTGGGCATGTCAGAAAAGGCCTTTAGTTTAGGCGCTCAGAAGGCAGAGGCAGAGGCAGATCTCTGAATTCTAGGTCACCTTGCCCTGCAGAGTGATTTCCTGTACAGCCAGGACTAAATAGAGAAGTCCTATCTCAGCCAGGACTATATAGAGAAGTCCTATCTTGAAAAGAAAAGTTTGAATGCATTACAGATCATCTTAAAAGCTCTTGTTACGGGATGGTAAAAGTCACAGTTGTCAGCATGCAATTCAAAAAACCAGTTTGTTCCAGATCTTTCTGACCTGTCTCTCAGCACACTCCTCCTCTTTTATTTAGCCACATGGGGTCCTCCGCGTTCCTGGTGGTTGACAATTTGTGTTGTAACCTTCCACCCCTCCAGTGCTTCATGTTCTCCTCAGTTATCCACTGTTGTATGTTTCTAAATGTCACCTGTCATTACCTGACATTTAGTTTCTGGTCTTTTCCCAAGAGAATGCAGACTCTGCTACAGCATGGGTGTTGTCTGTTTTGCTCCATGGATTTCTCCCAGTTTCCAGAACAGCACTCCGCTAAGCCTGAAACATAGCACTCAAAGGATTTTTTCCTTTCACAGACGATAAACACCTAGTTGTTCAGACAGGCAGTCTTTAAAGTTCTTTAAATTAAATTTTCCTGAAGATTTTCATTATCTTGCCTGCATCTGGGTGTGTATGTGTATGGAGGCTTGCCAAAGTGAATGCCTTGAGGCCAGAAGATAACCTTTGTAAGTAGGTTCTCCTCCATCCCTTGGGTCCGGGGAATTGAACTCAGTCTGGCAGGCTTGGCACCAAGCGCTTTTACCTGCTGAGACCCGAGTCTCTCCCTTCCCCCCAGTTGGAAATAACAAAATACTTTCAGAATGAAGCTATAGCCACAGCATCTATCAGGAATTTCAACTGTAGGGAATGAAGGATGACAAGGTTCAAACACTGGCTCTACAGATGCGGTCGATCATAAGCACGTGTTCAGGTGCCCGATTAACTGCATATTCATGTTCTGTATTCACCAGTGCATAAACAGATGGTGACCCAGAGCCGACTTCCTGGATGACTCTGCTTCGGCTTGGATAAGGGTGAACCTGCAGGCTAGGTGACACCCAAGGCTCTGGGTGAGTGCTGAGCCACTCCCACTGCCGGCTCCATCTCCTAGGGTGTCTCATGACCGGCTCTTCCAGGAATCCTCCCTGCCAGACAGTCACACTTTGCCTCTGACAGTTTCCGATAAAGAATCTCTGTGATTGGGGAGATTCCGTTAACTAAATGCGTATCTGTGGTACTTGTTCATAAATGTTTATGAATGTTTAAAATATGTATTCGTGAGTGGGAAGTAAGATTTGTTTAAATCGGATTGTAGGTGCGACAACTCCGATACTAGACCTCTAGGTGGTCACCAGTACTCATTGCCACGCAGCGCTTGGAACAGGTCATCCGTCCACGCTGAGCTCCCGCCTTGTCACACAGCCAAAAATATTCATTTCTCCCCAAAGACCCAGACTTCCCCTACTAGAGCCCTTTACAAGCGTTCCAAGCTATGAGCCATAACCTGCCTGTCACGCACAATCCTGAAACTCCAGTCACTAATTCCTCAAGTCTCCACAGTCTCTCACACACTTCCCACCCACCTACGTCAGTCTCCATTGCCAGGAGAGCTCCTAGGTCTCCGCTTAGGCTCCGCCCCCTCACGTAATCGCAGCCCACTGATGCTCTTACCCGGCCCGCCGGAAGCCCCGCCCCGGGCGGTTGCTAGGCTCCGGCAGCCGGAAGTCCCGCCTGCCGAGTAGTCGTCGCTGCCGTCACCGCCGCCGCCTCCGTTGTTGTTGTGGTCGCTTCGCCCAAGTCCGCGGCTCGAAGAGCCGGCTCCATCGCTTCCCGTCGCCATGAAGTGGATGTTTAAGGAGGACCACTCGCTGGGTAAGCGCAGTCGGCCTGGCCGGGCCCCAGATCGCGGCCCCTCCCCCACTCCCGCCGCCCTGCCGGGCCCGCTGGGTCGCCAAGGCCCCGGCAGCCTGGCGCCTCCCACGGACCCGTGTCGCCCTCCGCGGATCTCGCTGGGAGTT
Organism: Mus minutoides; assembly: GCA_902729485.2. Lineage (NCBI taxonomy): Eukaryota > Metazoa > Chordata > Mammalia > Rodentia > Muridae > Mus > Mus minutoides. Next base: position 304,135 of record LR753480.1, on the reverse strand, counting down.
CCCGAGGGGATCTGCGGCGAGGGACTCCGGGGCTAGGACTCCGGGCTTACGCACGCAGGCAGGGTGCGGGCGGCGAAGGGCGGACAGGAAGATGGGGTTCCGGCAGCGGGGGGCCCGGCTGGCCGGCAGGTGCGAATGTCAACCTGGTTCCCTTCTTTCCCAGAACACAGATGCGTGGAATCCGCGAAGATCAGAGCGAAGTACCCCGACCGAGTTCCGGTGAGTGTGGACTCTCCGCCCCCTCACCCTGCTGTCACCCTTAGCGTCTAAGAGAGGTGTCAGGCGGGCGCGCTAGGCCGTGCAACAGTTGAGAACTTAAGGTCTCAAGGTGTAGCCCGGAGACCTCCGACAGCCTGGGCTTGCGCCTGCCCAAGCTTGGGGCTTAAGGGGCTGGTGCTGTTCAGGGGACCAGTGCTGAATCTCCCTATCTAGGGCAGCAAGCTGCTTGCAGCCTCTAGGCTCCCTCGCCAATTATGTAAGGAAACGTGTTCTAGGACAGGGCAACAGGTCACTGTCACTTTGGGAAATGATGGTGGAGGGAGACTGGCATTTGGGGTTGGATATGGTAGCATCATCTCCGGGTAGTCATCTTTAACTTTGGACCTTTTACTTCTAGTTTCTCTTTACCCTGATTCGGCCATCCTTGTTTGACTAACAAATCTGAAATGCTATTGTTTTGCCTCTAATCAATAAGTTTGTTGCTTTATTTCTGCTTTCTGCTCTAGTTGGGGAGATGGTTTCTGATATCACTATTGATTTTTGAAGGACATAAAGTATTATTGTAGTGCTTTGCTTGTAAACAGTCCCTTTGAGAAGTAGGAGGATAAATGTTAACTGTTCAGAGAGAAGCAACAGGCCAAATGAAAATGTCAGCTCTTGGATGACTGCAGTTGTATAGCTTTGCCCTTCGTTCATCCATTTTTTTCCAGTGTTGTGGGGGATTCTAACATAGAATAACATAGAATGTCTATCTATGGATTAAAAAACCACAGATGAAACCCTAGCCAGGTCAATCTTACATCTGCCTAGATAAAATGTCAGAAAGCTATCCTTGCCATGCGTGGTGGCACAGGCCTTTAATCCCAGAACTCAGGAGGCAGAGGCAGGCAGATTTCTGAGTTTGAGGCCGGCCTGGTCTACAAAGTGAGTTCCAGGACAGTCAGGGCTGTAAAGAGAAACCCTGTCTCAAAAAACTAAAAAAAAAAAAAAAAAAAAAAAAAAGCTATCCTTGCAGTGGGTGGTACATGCATACAGGTTGGGGTCCCAACATTCAGGTGGCAGAGGCAGGCTGGTCCACAGAGTTAAGTTCCAGGACATCTGGGACTACACAAAGAAACCCTGTCTCAGGAAGAAGATAGGAAGGATTGTAGCTGTGTTTCTCTTACAAATGCTGAAATCAGAAATGAGTGATATCGGTCATCTCTGGTCCTCCAGAGTAGGGCTTCTTGAGCTGTGGGCATATTTATTTACTCACCTGTGCCATTTCCCACACACTTCCTTGTCCATACTCTGCTCATCAGACTGGAGCAATCCAGCCCTGTGGGTAAGTGCCGGAGCTCTGGGAACCAGGCACTGTGGATTCCAGGCAAATGCTGCTCTGCTGAGGAATGGCCTAAACTTCTGACCTGTCTTGACTTTCCTAGGTGATCGTGGAAAAAGTCTCCGGCTCTCAGATTGTTGACATTGACAAGAGGAAGTACTTGGTCCCTTCTGACATCACCGTGGCTCAGTTCATGTGGATCATCAGGAAAAGGATCCAGCTTCCTTCTGAGAAGGCCATCTTCCTGTTTGTGGACAAGACAGTCCCACAGTCCAGGTAAGAAGTGTTTGCTAGATGGGCCTGTGGCTTAGAAATCCATTTGCCTCTTATAAAACTCAGACCTTGGGAGGTGTTCTTAGTACAACTTCTTTTTCCTTCCTTCCTCTCTCCCCCCCCCCCCTTTCTCTTTTGGTTTTTCAAGATAGTTTCTTTTTGTAGGCCTGGTTGTCCTTGAACTCTTTAGGCCAGGCTGACCTTGAACTCCCAGCTACCTCTTCCCTGGAATTGAAGGCATGTGCTACCACACCCAACTCTGAATTTGCATATCAAAAGCTTTAGAGAAAGGCTAAGGGCACCGAATGGGGCAGGGGCCATTACAGTCTGCACTTTTAGTGTAGCTCACAGCCTGGCTTTAGCTCCCCTGGAGAAAGGAAAATAGACTAGCTTGGCTGAGACTTGGTAACTCCTTTCCCATTAATGACTGGGCATTTCAAAAACCCTGAGTCTGATTTCAGCCTTCATGTGTCTCCTCAGTGGGAATTCCTTGTCACATCTTATTTTAGTGACCTGAACTAGGTAGGGGGCTAGCCCAGTTTGTAGAAACATGATTGACTGAAAACTACAGAAGATGCCAGATGTGGTGGCATAGTGGCCCATATGTGTGCGCGCACGCACACACGCACACACATGCAGCTCTTAGTTTGGTTGGGAATTAAAGAATCCCTACTCAGTGACCCTGGACTATACAATGACCCTGTCAAAAAAAAGAAAGAGCCGGTGTGGTGGCGCATGCCTTTAATCCCAGCACTTGGGAGGCAGAGGCTGGCTGATTTCTGAGTTCAAGGCTAGCCTGGTCTACATAGTGAATTCCAGGACAGCCAGGGCTACACAGAGAAACCCTGTCTCAAAAAAACAAAAACAAAAACAAAAAAACAAAACCAAAAAAAAAACCCAGAGAGAGAGAGAGAGAGAGAGAGAAGAAGAAAAGATAGAAAGAAAAGAAAGTTCCAAAAGAGCTAAGTTAAATTTTACATCTTATATCTATTGAAGGTGAAAGACAGGCTATTTCTTTGTAAGTCTCTACTTTCTATTTCTGGTCTCTGGTAGAGGAAGTTCAGGAGAATAGCAGGAGCTGCAGTCAAGCCAATAAATACTTGGCCTGAGGGGGTAGGAGAAAAGCCAGAGCCTGAGTCTGCCACCTATAGCTCTGGATGTCTTGTCATCCCTCAGCTCCTCTCAGTCTTTATTCAGAGCCTCTTGGGTAGTGTGTTGATGGCTGTGCTGGGGCATCTGCGGGGTCACTCTGCTCCCCTTAATCCTTTCGAGATTCTAGACCTTGCATGGCACCTTGGTGATTCGGCTTTCCTGCCTCTGGAGAGGAAGTAGGAAGCTAGCAGCAGCGGCACTGGTTTAGTGTCCTTAGTACCTGTCCTGGCACAGTGGTCAGCAGTGGGGATGCAGTTCAGGGCCTTGTCTTGCCAGGCAAGTGTTCTACTAAGTCATGTACTCAGCTAGAAGGAAATGGCTCAGGCTCCTGAAGAAATGAAGGTTTCTCTAATGGACTCATAACGTCTAGTGATGGAAATGGCTTACGTGTCTCCTAACCGTTCCCCTGGTGTCCCTGAAGTATAAATCGATTGACAGTGAAGTGGTGCCACAGAGGTCGCATCAGAGCCATTGTCACTCCAGGTTCTTTCTAGAAAAACACAGGAGACCATTTTTATTTCTTCTATTTGCCTTTCTAGTCTGCTGAGTCTACCCTAAAGCAGGTTGTATTTGACTGAAGTGATCTAGGATCTACTGATCAGAACCCCAGAAACCAAATTCTGGTTCTTCAGACAGAGAACATGAAGGCGTTATGTACTTAAGGTCCCAGTTACTGACTTCCTGCCCTTCAGGCATATCTGTATTTCTTTGGGAGTTTTAAAAAACATTTGTTGCTGGGCTGTATTAGTGCATGCAAGTGGGTCTCTGTAAGTCCCAGACAGCCTAGTCTATGCAGTGAATTCCAGGATAGCCAGGGTTACATAGAAAGACCCTGTATGAGACAAAGAAAAATGAAAGGTTTTAGAGCCAGGTGCTGACTGATGCCTTTAATCCAAGCACTTTGGGGTGCCATAGGCAGGTGAATCTCAAAAAACAAAGGACAAGCCGGGCATGGTGGCACACGCCTTTAATCCCAGCAGGCGGATTTCTGAGTTCAAGGCCAACCTGGTGAATTTTAGGACAACTAAAGCTACACAGGGAAATCCTGTCTTAGACGGGCGTGGTGGTGCACACCTTTAATCCCAGCACTTGGGAAGCAGAGACAGGCGGATTTCTGAGTTCGAGGCCAGCCTGGTCTACAGAGTGAGTTCCAGGACAGCCACGAGTACACAGAGAAACCCTGTCTCGAAAAACAAAAACAAAACAAAAACAACAAAAAAACCCAAAAGAAATGAAAAGAAAACAAAATGTATTTGTTGGCCGTGTTTGGGGTAGTACACACTTGTAGTTCCAGGTCTTAGTAGGCTAAGGCAGGAGCAGACTACCTTGGAGAATATAGTGAGACCTCCACCAAAAATCAAATCCCAAACCCAAATTGGAGAATAATCAAAAGAGGCATGTGGTATTTCAGACCATACAAATGTCAACATCCATCAGAGTCCAAAGGAAGTACAGCAGGGTCTCTTGCCTAAAGCTGTGGTGACTCAGCTTCACCATCTCCTCAGGCTGGCAGTTTCCTTAGGGACGCTGGGAGCCTCTGACACTCAGGCCGTGCTTACAGCTTGCACAGTGGCTGGGGAGATGAGTGGAGCGAGAGAAAAGGAAGGAATCTAGGTGTGCAGGAGCCCTGGTCTTTGCTGCCATGATTGACAGGCTGCAGAGGAGCAGTGCTGCTTGAGGTTGAATAGAATGCATTGGTTCTGGGTAGAGCTGAACCCTGGGCTAAGCATGAGAGTCTCGGGTTAGTATTTTAGTATTAAATACAGATGCTGCTGTATACACACAGAGGCAAGCCTGAAGGGATTGTCCTTTTTTTTTGTTTGTTTTTTGTTTTTGTTTTTGTTTTTTCGAGACAGGGTTTCTCTGTCTAGCCCTGGCTGTCCTGGAACTCACTCTGTAGACCAGGCTGGCCTCGAACTCAGAAATCCGCCTGCCTCTGCCTCCAGAGTGCTGGGATTAAAGGCGTGTGCCACGACGCTCGGCTTGTCCTTTGTTTTTTGTGTTCCTGTTTTTTTTTTTTTTTTTTTTTTTTTTAAGTGTTATCTTAAAAAAAAAAAAAAAAAAAGAAAGAAAGAAAAAGCTGGGTAGTGGTAGCGCATGCCTTTATCCCAGCACTTGGGAGGCAGAGGCAGGCGGATTTCTGAGTTCGAGGCCAGCCTGGTCTACAGAGTGAGTTCAAGGACAGCCAGAGCTACACAGAGAAACCCTGTCTCGAAGAAAAAAAAAAAAAGAAAAGAAAAAACAAAGGTGGGACCTCAGCTGCCTTTTCTTTCTCTCCTGTTTTTGAGACTCTCTACATCCCTCTTAGTTGTCCTAGAACCCAACATAAAGGCCAGGCCGTGCCTCAACTGCCTATTTCATGTAGTATTAGAAAGTTGAATTCTGCCTGAGTGCTTCCATCACGAATCTGGCTGAGCAAAGACGAGGAACTATGCCTTCATGCAGGCAGAGCTGAGAATGCCATTGCTCTTCGAGTTTCCCGGTCATGGCAGTAGAGGGGAAACCCAGGTCTGCTCTTTGTTTAGAGAAGTTTAAAGTACAGACAGGAAGCTGAGTGTTATGGTGCACATCTTTAGTCCCAGTGCAGAAGACAGGCAGAGCTCTGAGTTCAAGGCTAGTCTGGTCTGCATAGTGGATTCCAGAAGGCAGAGTTGCATAGAGACTGTCTCAAAAATAAAACAACAAAAACTAAAAACAGGAGTGTGTTATTGAATACGAATCCTCAGCTTGGCCTGGAGAGACCAGTACTGCTGGAGGTGGCAGTTGGTTGGTTCTCAGTCTTAAAGTCTGGTAAGATGTCTTAGGCTCCATCTTTTGTTGAGAAGTGTGCTTAAACTTAACAACTGTGATCAATTCTGGGTAAACACTTCTCTCAGAAATGGTTATTGGTCTGGTGAAGGTACCTCAGCAGGTAAAGGTGTTTGCCTTTGAGCTTGGTGGCCTGAGTTTGATCTCTGGAACACACATTGTGGAAAGAGAGAACTGGATCCTACAGATTGTCCTGACCTGTACACACACATAAAAACAATTGTTTTAAAAGAAAAGAAAGGTGTGTTTTAGGAGTGGCAGAAGATTGTCAGAGAAACATCTGTCAAGCAGTCCTCAGCTCTGCGTATTTTGGATCCTGTTAAAAGTTCACTTCACACCAGCGCCCTTCAAGGTTCCCCGTGGCGATCCGGGATTACCTGCCTTATCCTACTGTCCTCCCTTGCTGAAAGACAGCAAAAACACATGAGCTGCACGGCAGATGGCTGACCAGGTGGTCATCACACTGCCAGACTATTTATGACTCAGTGTCTCCATGGCCTGCCTTTGGTTGAGAGTTGAAGGCAATTCCATTCTGAGTGGTGCTCACATGAGCCCTAGGTCAGCTTTCCCCAGTTCACAGGACGATCAAGAAGCTAAAACTAATGCCTTAGCGAATCCTGTACCTGGTTCTTTCTGAGACTTGGCGTTACTATTGGTCAGTTCCTCCACTGGAGATCTTTGTGACTTGAATGGAGGCACAGGGAGCAGCCTTTCGGGGAATAACCTTTTACCTAGCACTTGAGACATCATCTCACCATAGATTGGCTCCATGGTTTACTTTTGCCAATGGCATCTTCCTTTTTTTTTTTTTTTTTTTGGTTTTTCGAGACAGGGTTTCTCTGTATAGCCCTGGCTGTCCTGGAACTCACATTGTAGACCAGGCTGGCCTTGAACTCAAATTCGCCTGCCTCTGCCTCCCGAGTGCTAGGATTAAAGGCGTGCGCCACCACGCCCGGCACATTTTCCATTTCTTAATTCATGAAAAGAGTTAGAAGGTAGCTGTGCCCCCCTCATCTCAGCATCATTCTTTCTAGGTGCTCCAGGCACGGGAGTGCATTCTACTGAGTCAGGCTTTGGGTGTCTTCTACATAACACACTCCAGTACCTTAGGTAGGAAGCCTTGGAATTGTGGTTTGGCTTACTTGATCTAACTGTCCAGTGGCTCTGGGTAGCTTCCCTGGCAGGAACGTTAGAGCTGCCTCAGTTTTAGGACTCCTCATCATTTTGACGGCCAGCTCAGTGCTTGTCTCTGAGAGGGAAGGCTATCTGCCCTGAGGATTTTAGAACTTGTCCTAGACTAACATATGCCTGCTTCTGCTATAAGCTATCTCTCCTATGCAGGGTCAGTATTGCCTGCGTCTGCTTCATTTGAGTGAACTTTTATTGATGGGACTTTTGTTAGTCTGTATGAGGCGCACTGTTCTGAGGAAGATCCTTGCCAAAGGTACAAGGATCTGATGTTAGGTCATTGAGATTGCCCTACCTGGGTATTCACTTAGAGACAGTACAGGTTGGTGATAAATGTTTTCTAGCTAGGTGGTGGGGCACATCTTTAGTCCCAGCACTTGGGAAGCAGAGCCAGATGGAAACAAGTTCAAAGCCAGATCTGTTTACAGTTCAATTTTCAGAACAGCCAGGCTACAGATGGGGTTGGGGGGAAGCCTGATATCTGATTTCAGGTCATTCTGATTTCATGTCATTCACGGAGATGCTTATAAAGCTCTCTAGAGATCCCAAAGGCAGCTCAGATTGACGTGAAAATCAACACAGTGGGTGTTCTCATGAACCAACTTCCTTCTACACCAGGACTGGGCGTCCATGGAAATGGCATGCAAACCTCATGTGGGTTTTTTTTTTTTTTTGAGACAGGGTTTCTCTGTGTAGCCCTGGCTGTCTTGGAACTCATTCTGTAGCCCAGGCTGGCCTCAAACTCAAAATCCGGCTGCCTCTGCCTTCCAAGTGCTGGGATTAAAGGCGTGCGCCACCACTTCCCGGCCTCATGTGGTTTTTAAAAATTCTAGAAGCTCTTTAAAAGTCAACAAGTTAAACATGGGTGAACTTGCCAGGTGTGGTAATGCACATCCTTAATCTCAGCAGCTGGCAGAGACTAGATCTGAGTTCAAGACCAACCTGGGCTACATGAGCTGTCATTTCAGCATGTAACCTAACTTGCTTTATTTTGAAATCTTGTGTTTGCCACTTAGCAAACCTCAGTTCGGATGCCACATTTCAGTTGCTGAATAAAACTGGTGATTTCTGTTTTAGAAGTAGCCAGATAGGGTTTTCTTCCCTTAACTGTAGGGATTTTTATTAGACAATGCTGTTCAGAGATGTTTGTCCTCTTTTTGTTTTTTAGATTTTAATTTATGTGCATGAGAGTTACCCAAATGTATAAATATGTGTGCACTGTGTATGTCTGCGGCCCACAGAGGTCATAAAAGGATATCAGATTCCCTGAAACTGGAGTTACAGATGGTTGTGAAATGCCCTGTGGGTGCTGGGAAACTGGGTCTTCTGCAAGAGCAACAAGTGCTCTTAATTGCCGAGCCATCTCTCCAGCCATCCAGAGATTTATTTCACAAATTCCAGATTAAGAGAGCCTCACAACCAGAACTGTTGTGATTGGAAAAGACAACAGGCTTTCTTATCCATATTCATCACCCACATTATTACTTATTAATTTACTCACACAGCCATTCCTGCTAAGCTTGCAAATGGGGTGGGAAGTGAAAAAGGAAAGCAAAAACTCCCCCTTGATTAATGGGCCCTGTCCCTTGTTTATATACGGGTCTCAGTCAGACACCAGCAACAAAGGCCAGGGATGAATTGCGATCCTGAGTCCCTCCGCATTTTCCCCATTGGTTCTCGGTATGCAATGCATTTTAGTTGTTTTGGAGACAAGGTCTTATGCAGCAAGGCTGGTCTAGAATTTGATATGGAGCCACAGGTGATCTTGAATTTACAATCCTCCAGTCAGTGCTGGGATTATAGGTTTGAGGTACCATTCCTAGGCTTTTTTTATGCAGTGTGGGATGGACTGGTGTCTGGTCTGAACCCATGTTGTACCTATACTATGCAAGAACTCTACCAGCTGAGCTACATCTCTGCTGTGTTCCTATTTAAAAAACAGCGACTTGTTCTTGGGTCAGAATCTTCCCGTTGGTTCTGGTTGACCTACCACTTTTGTTCATACTTCATCAGCATGGTCACGTGGCCAACACTTGTATGTGGTTGCAGTAGGTGTTACTACTCTCATTGAGACAACTCAGTTTCCTGGCAGAGAACTAGCTTAGCTCTTTCCTACAGTCTGTTTCGCAGCATAAGGCAAGCTGGGTCTCCACCCACAGGTTTAGTTTAAGGAATCCTATTTTTGGAAGCTTGAGCAGTCTTATTACTTTTTTTTTTTTTTTTTTTTTTGGTTTTTTGAAACAGGGTTTCTCTGTATAGCCCTGGCTGTCCTGGAACTCACTTTGTAGACCAGGCTGGCCTCGAACTCAGAACTCTGCCTGCCTCTACCTCAGGCCTGGCAACATTTTATTCTTTTGAAATAATGGGGATCCAGCCTAGGCCTTCACCCCTGTTGGCAAGCACTCTACCATTGAAGTACATCCCTGACCTAGGGAAGGTTTCTTTGGGTCCCAGATACTGTGGGAGCTTGCATTGTACATAAGGATCTCTTTGAGTATAGTGTATAAGATCTCTGGAGACTCTGAGATTATGGCCTGAGTGTGTTCCTAACAAGGATCCACATGTATCTTTGACTTTGAGTCTGAGTTGTAAATATTTAAAATAAATACTAAGAGAACCCGACATGTTCCCTGTGTGGGATGATCCCTTCCATCTCCAACATGAGTGCGGGGATTCTAGGCATGTGCTGTGCCTGGATCCTAATTTGTTGTGATCTCTGCCCTCTTTCTGTGGGCCCTGTGCCTGCTAGGCTAATGTCAGTGAGCCACTGCCACCCCTCAGCTCAGCTTCAGTTTTCCATGCCTCTGTTTTCTCTCCGTAGAGCAGATTGCAGGTCACAGCAGGTACCTGAATTATTTTTACCTCCCAACCACCAACCACAAAGCTCCTTATCCTTAGGCCTCATTTTTCCTCTTGATACCTGGACTAATTCTCAATCATTTTTTTTTTTTCTCTCTTTCAAGCCTAACTATGGGACAGCTTTACGAGAAGGAAAAAGATGAAGATGGATTCTTGTATGTGGCCTACAGCGGAGAGAACACTTTTGGCTTCTGAGGCCCTTGCCGGGCTAGGTGCGCCCTCCCTGCTTGTGTCTCTTGTAAATAACTGGCTGTTCTCAATTACTCTGCCAGAGCCTCCACACAGACCTACTAGTGCATTTGTAACTGGATTTATTTCTTAATATATTGGAAGGTTTTGTTTCCTTAGATTAGTAAATTATCATACAGAGTTTTATTTTCAGTTTTCTTTTTGTGCACTGTCCTCATGGCTATATGCTCCAGGGAACCTGTCCTCTGGGAATCATATTTAATGAAGATATTTCCGTAATGAAGGGCAGTACGTGTGATGGTGAAGTGAAAAGGAGGGTTGATGCATAGTTCTGGATTATGTTGAAAGTGTTAGATGGCTAAGTATTAAAAGCACCCAAATTAAATCCTTAGCAGTCAGAACACTTGCTTCACTAGATTTTGCCAACTGCAAATCATGTTGGACTGAGCTAATCTGTTCTTATTTCTGAGACTATTAAGGTAAATAATTAACAATAAAGCCTCCTTATAAAGGCACCACGGTGTGACCATGTCCCTCATTCACCTCCAGGAGTCAGGAATGGCTCCTGCCTGTCAGGCTTGGAGAAGGGCTTGCAGGGGAGAGAGAGGCCTAGCCTAGGATGGGAAGTGCTGGCTGGTATCAAGGGATTGGTTTTTCAGTGGTCAAAATAGTCACAGGCTCAGATTTCAGGACTCTGTAAAAAGCTGTATACTGCAAAGTCTCGCTTTTACCACTTTTTAAAAATCTGCTGATTATGGAAAATTATATGGGTTTCTTTTCAGAATTTGAGTAGCAAAATTTTAAGTATGAATATACTTTTAAAAATTATTTATTGGTATTTTGCCTGCATGTGTGTCTGTGTAGTTGTGGTCTGGATTTGGAGCTAGACAGTTGTGAACTGCTTTGTGGGTGCTGGGAATTGAACCCTGGTCCTCTGGAAAAGCAGCCAGTGCTCTTCAATGAAGAGCTATCTCTCTAGCTCCATGTATACATATTTTTTGTTTACATATATAAGTAACATGTGTGTATGTTAGTAAAACGGGGCTGAGGAGATGGTTCAGCAGTTAAGGGCAATGGGTCCTGAGCTTAATTCCCAGCAACCACATGGTGGCTCACAACTGTATATGATGTGATCTGATGCCCTTTCCGTGTGTGCAGGTGTATCTACAGATAGAGCATTCATACATATAAAAATAAATCTTTCTTTTAAAAAAATAAAATATGTACTTACACAGTGGATTTTGTTTTGAGACAGGGTTTCACTGTATAGTCCAGGCTGGGCTTCAACTTTATATTTGCCTTGGTTTTCTGGGCACTGTGTGTGGGCCATGATACCTGGCTTTCATTAAGTCTTTACTTACATTCTAGCCTGACATACACACATCCTTTATATGTGCTGTGTTCTTTTGAGATAGGGTCTCTCTATGTAGTCCTTGCTGTCCTGGAGCTTGTAATGGAATCAGGCTAGCCTTGAACTCAAGAGATCCTTCTGCTTCTGCCTCCTGAGTGCTGGAATCAAAGGTAGGCACCACCACGCCTGGCTGCTCTCGCCAGTCCCTTAAATCTCATGACAATCTAGTATAGATGCTTGTTATGACACAAAAGCATCTTCAAGAAAGTGGCTTTACACCTTCCACAGAGGGACGGTGTTGGAGACTGGTGACTGTAGTCTTACATCGTCATTAGGATAAGGAAACCAATAGAACCCAATGAGGGATCTAAGTAAAGGCCTGTAGGTAAAATGAGAATCATAAACTTATTATTTTTTTTTTTTAGATTTATTTTATTTTATTATATGTAAGTACACTGTAGCTGTCCTCAGACACTCCAGAAGAGGGAGCCAGATCTCGTTACGGATGGTTGTGAGCCACCATGTGGTTGCTGGGATTTGAACTTAGCACCTTCGGAAGAGCAGTTGGGTGCTCTTACCCGCTGAGCCATCTCACCAGCCCAAACTTATTTTTTTTAAAGATTTATTTATTTATTGTATATGAGTACACTGTAGTTGTCTTCAGATACACCAGAAGAGGGCATCAGATCCCATTAGAGATGGTTTCGAGTCACCATGTGGTTGCTGGGAATTGAACGCAGGACCTCAGGAAGAGCAGTCAGTGCCCTTAACCCCTGAGCCATCTCTCCAGCCCAAGAATCATGAACTTAAGAAATTTATCTTTTTTGATGTGTATAGCTGTTTTGCCTGCATGTATGCCTATGCACCACTTGTATGCCTGGTGCCCATGATAGACAGAGGGTATCAGATTCCATAGAACTGACTAGAGTTACAAATGGTTGTGAGCTGACATGTGAGTCCTTTGGAGACCGTGCTCTTAGCTAGTAAGTCGGCTCTCCAGCTCCTGCTTGGTTTTTGATGTCTCACTTGTAGCCCCAGCTGGCCTGGGGCTGAAGGGATCACTTGCTTCTGCCTCTGTCACCAATACCTGTCAAGACCTTTAGTTTCACTGTTACCAGGATACATTAGGAGGCTGACACAGCTCTTTGATATCTCTCAACTGGAATTGGAAGAAACATTCTTTTTTTCTTCTTTCTTATCATAAAGATCTTGCAGGTTTTTTTTTTTTTTTGCCAACTTGCCTCAAAGAAAGAAAGAAAGAGAAAGAAAGAAAGAAAGAAAGAAAGGAAGGAAGGAAGGAAGAAAGAAAGAAAGATGTATGTCTGTCTTTGCTGGTAGTGTGAAGCTAGACGCAAGTAGACTCAGGGTGAGCGATGGGAAAGGGAAGGGCAGGCCCTTGTTATGGGGAGTCTTGTTTGTAGTCACGCACCTGTTGTTTTCAAAACAAAACCCCCCAAACATTGATTGGATGTACCAAATGAAGACTCGAGAGTCAGATGCTGTGGTGAAAGCCAGAAAGCTCACCTGGCTGAGCTTCCTACTCCACGGACATCCTAGAAGCTGAAAAGCTCCTCCTGCACGCTGTCTTACACACCCCTCAGCTCCCAGACCCTCCTTTCTCTTTCCTGGGCTTTCTTACGCTTACATCAACTGGCGCTTGCTCTGCCTCTTTACTTCTTTTACAGCAAGCTCTTGGGTTTAAGGGTGTGTCCTAGGGCTGAGCCACACCCGAACAAGAAACAGATTTTTACATTTACATTCACATTCTCAGAGGTTCACAATGTGACCAAATCCTGCAACGTGCATCAACTTTCTGAGCCTGGCCTAGGCTGTAAAAAGGCACTTTATTGTTTGAGCTAGCATAGGCTGGTTGGTTCACTGGCTGTAAACATTACATGATTAAACCTTTCTTGGTTTTCTTTTCCTGTGTGTTGATTTCATTCTCAGGCAGATTCTTTGCAAGTGATGCTTACCAGCTTTGCACCTCTAGTGAGGGAAGAACACTTGGTGATTTTTTGTTTTTTTTTGTTTGTTTTGACAGTTTTTCTGTCCTGGTATCCCCTCTGTAGACCAGGCTGGTCTCCAAAGGTCTAGTTGCCCCTGTCTCCCTGGGATTAAAGGAATATACCACTACTGCCCTTCTAGTACAAACCAGAGTTCCCTGGACTGGGTGTGCTGGCATATACCTTTAATTATGGACTGGGTGTGCTGGCATATACCTTTAATTCTGGACTGGGTGTGCTGGCATATGCCTTTAATTCTGGACTGGGTGTGCTGGCATATGCCTTTAATTCTGGACTGGGTGTGCTGGCATATACCTTTAATTCTGGACTGGGTGTGCTGGCATATGCCTTTAATTCTGGACTGGGTGTGCTGGCATATACCTTTAATTCTGGACTGGGTGTGCTGGCTTATACCTTTAATTCTGGAAGCAGAGAGACATACCTAAGTCCAAGGCCAGCCAGGATCTGGAGCTAGTTCCAGGGCATCCAGAGTTATATAGAAGAACCTGTGTGTGTGTGTGTGTGTGTGTGTGTGTGTGTGTGTGTGTGTGTGTGTGTGTGTGTGTGTTCATTCTTGGAAGGCTGAGGCAGGGGTATCATTGAGGCCAAGTTGGACCAACAGACCATTTCTCAAGTCCCTTGAAGGACTCTGACCTTGGGCCACAAGCAGTCCTGCTTGGGATGGCGAGTTTCCATCGGAAGAGAACAGCGAAGGGAGAGGTAGCTTTCCTTTTCATCTATTTCTGTTCTAACCACAAACCCACAAATGCACCTGGGAAGAAACAGCATGACAAACCTCCAAAGGCAAGTGTCACCCTGTCCTGGAGCTCATACTGTAGACCAGGTATGCCTGCCTCTGTCTCCCAAGCACTGGGATTAAAGGTGTGCACCACTACTGCCCAGCTGACTGTAGATTTCTTTCTTTCTTTCTTTTTTTTTTGTTTTTGTTTTTTCGAGACAAGGTTTCTCTGTGTAGCCCTGGCTATCCTGGAACTCACTCTGTAGACCAGGCTGGCCTCAAACTCAGAAATCCGCCTGCCTCTGCTTCCCAAGTGCTGGGATTAAAGGCGTGCGCCACCACGCCCTGTGACTTTTTGTTGTTGGACTATAGATTTCTTAAAGGCAGTCTCATATCCCAGGTTGGTCTCTAGCTTAAAAAGCAGCCAAGGACTACCTTGAGTTCTGATCCTCCTGTCCCTCCTGTGTTAGGATTACAAGCATGTACCATCACATCTGGTTTTGTGATTTGCAGGGAATGGAGCCCAGGGCTTGCACATTGGGCAAGCACTTTTCCAATTTACATCCTTAACCCTGACTGTTTTTAAGTAGTTCATGGCTATCATATATGGAACACCTATTGAGTACCAGATGATTGACATTACCATGTTTTTTTTTCCAAAAGGCCTGTGATGTAAGGTAAGAGTCTAGTTTTCAGACATTGCAGAGGTAGCAGAAGTGAGACACCAAATGAGATTTAGGAAGAATAACAGTGTTCAGTCATCTCCTGCTTGTTCCTATTACAGTGTCCCCAAGAGGACTTGGCCCTGTTTATACTACCAAACAGCCCCATCTGTGCAGTAGTGAGCTGTTTAACTATGTGGACTGTACAGGATTATACTGTGCTGAACATGAGGCACAATCCGAGTCAAGGGTCATCCCAGCCTGTCTGAGCTTACAGGTACGCTTGTCAGTGCCACAGTGTTGAAAGGGCCTCAGTGGTGAAGAGAGTGTACTTCAGTGGGCCCAGGTTAGGGTACCAGTAGGTGGCTTACGGCTTCTCACAACTTTGGACTCTTCAAACTTAGCAGCATTTATATGCACACACACATAATTAAAAGTAAAAATCAGGGCTGGTGAGATGGCTCAGCGGGTAAGAGCACCCGACTGCTCTTCCGAAGGTGATAAGTTCAAATCCCAGCATCCACATGGTGGCTCACAACCATCCGTAACGAGATCTGGCGCCCTCTTCTGGAGTGTCTGAAGATAACTACAGTGTACTTACATGTAATAAATAAAATAAATCTTTAAAAAAAAAAAGAAAGTAAAAATCAAACTTTAAAGACAGTGTTGAAACAGCAGGAGAACATCAGCTTCAAACCCTACCATTAGGGTTGGAAAGGTCTCCTGGTTAGGAGAACATACTAACTAACTACCAGAAGAGCCTAGTTTGGGGGCTGGAGAGATGGCTCAGCAGTTAGAGCACTGACTGCTCTTCTGAAGGTCCTGAGTTCAAACGCCAGCAACCACACGGTGGCTCACAACCATCTGTAAGGAGATCTGATACCCTCTTCTGGTGTGTGTGACAACAGCTAGTGTACTTACATATAATAATAAATCTTTAAAAAAAAAAAAAGAGCCTAGTTTGGTTCCTAGCACTGACCCAGGGCAGCTCACAAATGCTTGTAACTAGCCCCAGGGGACCCAGGGCCCATTTCTGGCCTCTAACCACCCTCTCCCCAATGTCCATGAAAAAAACTAAAACCTCTAGGGATAGGAGAGATGGCTCTGCAGGTAAGAGCACTGGCTGTTCTGGCTGAGGACCTGGGCTTGCTTCTAAGCACCCGTGTGGTGGCTCACAAATTATTTGTAATTCCTGTTTCAGAGGCTCCAAATGTACACACAAGGTGCACAGACATACGTATAGGCAAAACACCCATACGTACAAAATTTTAAAAATCTAGGCTGTGCCTATTGCCTAGGTTTTATAATTCCAGCTACTTGGGGCAGAGGGTCAGAAGTTCAGGCTATGGCCATGGAGTGAGGCTTTGTCTCAAAATTAATTTTTTAAGTAGAGTTCTGGGATTACAACTGAGATGTAGATGCCTCTAGGCATGAAACCCTAAATTAAAAAAAAAAAAACTTTGGGGCGTGGAGAGATGGCTCAGTGGTTAGAGCACTGACTGCTCTTGAGTTCAATTCTCAGCAACCACATGGTGGCTTACAACCATCTCTAATGGGATCTGATGCCTTCTGGTGTGTCTGAAACAGCAACAGTGTACTCACATTAAATAAGTAAATAAATCTTTAAAAAAAAAGAAAAAAAACTTTTGCAATCACTACTATTCAATATTGTTCTGATAGAAAAATCAATACAATAGGGAAATGCTGGGGAGGTTGGTTTGCTCAGTGTTTAAGAGCCTTACTGCTCTTGCAGAAGGTCTGGGCTTGGGTCCCAGCACTCACAAGATGGCACGGAGCCATCTGTCACTCGAGCTCTAGAGTATCAAACATCCTCTGGTGTCCGGTACCAGGCACCCATGAAGTGCACATACATACATGTAGGCAAAACATTTATATACAAAAAGTTTTTTTTTTTTTTTTTTTTTTCCAGACAGGGTTTCTCTGTATAGCCCTGGCTGCCCTGAAACTCACTTTGTAGGCCATGCTGGCCTTGAACTCAGAGATCCACCTGCCTCTGCCTCCCAAACAAAAAGTTTTTATAAAGATGAGCTGGGCGTGGTGGCGCATGCTTTTAGTCCCAGCACTCAGGAGGCAGAGGCAGGCAGATTTCTGAGTTCAAGGGCAGCCTGGTCTACAGAGTAAGTTCTAGGACAGCCAGAGCTATACAGAGAAACCCTGTCTCGAAAAAGCCAAATGAAAGAAAGAAAGAAAGAAAGAAAGAAAGAAAGAAGAAAAGTTTGTGGGTGAGTTGAGGTGCATACATTTCATACATGTGATGGTTTGTATATGCCTGGCCAAGGGAATGACACTTATTAGGTGGTATGGCCCTGTTTGAGTGAATGTGGCCTAATTGTTGTGGGCTTGTCACTGTGGGTGTGGGCTTTAAGACCCTCATCCTTGCTGCCTGGAAACCAGTATTCTGCTAGCAGCCTTCAGATGAAGATGTAGAACTCTCAGCTCCTGCACCATTCCTGCCTAGATTATGCCATGTTCCTACCTTGGTGATAATGGACTGAACCTCTGAACCTGTAAGCCAGCCCCAATTAAATGTTGTCCTAATAAGAGTTGCCTTGGTCATGGTGTCTGTTCACAGCAGCAAAACCCTACTGAGACACATGTGTGAAACTGAAAATAAGTAAATGTGGTTTTTTTTTTTTGTTTTTTGAGACAGGGTTTCTCTGTGTAGTCCTGGCTGTCCTGGAACTCACTCTGTACACTAGGCTGCTCTTGAACTCAGAAATCTGCCTGCCTCTGCCTCCCAAGTGCTGGGATTAAAGGTGTGTGCCATGACTGCCTGGCTAATAATGAAGTTTAAAAAACAATACATTGACACCAAAAACTCCCAGCACTCAGGCTGAGACTGGAGAAGTGCCATAAGTTGAGACCAGCTTGATCCCGAGAGTGGTTTTTAAAGACATATTCCCAGTGGCACAAGGAAGATGGCTAATGAGGCCTGAGATCCAAAGCAGAGCTTGCTTCAGCAGCTCATACAACAAAGCTAGAAAAACAGCTCACCGAGCCCATGCGAGGAAGTCTGGGATGCAGTCCTCACTTTATAGAATAAAGGATAAACAAAAATAAAGCCTAAGTAAGGAGCAAACCTTAACTGTATGCATAACCGCTTTTTAAATATTTTGAATATCAAGAGAAGCTATGAAGATTGGAACCTAGCGGAATATGACTGCTGAACAGCAGCTTGGTTATGTGTGGTGCTGGAAGCAAACCCTGGGCCTCTGATGTTCTTTTATACCAGCTATAGCCAACTAGAGGACAGAATAGGAAGAAAAGAAAGGAAAAATGTTGGGGGCTGGAGAGATGGCTCTTCCCAAGGTCCTGAGTTCAATTCCCAGCAACCACATGGTGCCTCACAACCATCCATAGTGAGATCTGATGCCCTCTTCTGGTGCGTCTGAAGAGAGTGACAGTGTACTCACATATATAAAAATAAATAAATCTTTTTTTTTTTTTTTTTTGAATTTTTACTTAAGTTTTTTTTTTTTTTTTTTTAAGATTTATTTATTACAGGTAAGTACACTGTAGCTGTCTTCAGACACTCCAGAAGAGGGCATCAGATCTTGTTACAGATGGTTGTAAGCCACCATGTGGTTGCTGGAATTTGAACTCAGGACCTTCGGAAGAGTAGTCGGTGTTCTTAACCACCGAGCCATCTCTCCAGCCCCCAAAATAAATAAATCTTAAAGAAAAAATCTTATTGCTGGCAGGAGCAAAACCTAGAAACATTTAGAAATAAATTTAACAGACTCCCAAAACATTTAGGGAGAAAATAAGTAAACAGTGTTGCAAGGAGGCACAGACAGAGGTGGATTGAAGGATACAGCATATTTGCATCTGAGGACTGTAAAGATGCAGGCCACATCCACACATGAGTCATTAATGCCACTTCAATAAAAGTCCCCCAGAAAGCCAAGAATAACAAGGAATGTAAGAAACTCGAAGCGGGGGAGATCAGGCCCAGGAGGCACAGGACAACATCGGTAGTAGCAGTAATGAAGAACTGTAATCCAGCTCTCCAAGGCTGAGATAGGTATGAATCTCAGGTCAGTCTGGTGGGCTGTTGAGAACAGAACAACCCAGAGCTATGGTGTGATACAGAGTAGAACCCGAGAAACTGACAGTGTTTACAATATAAACAGCACAGAAGCTGGGTATACATAGTACATGCCTGAAAATCGAGTCATCCAGTCTCCTCCATCACGCCTGGCACCGTGCTGTGCCTGGTAAATGTGTTACTTTGAATTTGTGTATGTACAGGTAGGCGTGTGTGTGTGTGTGTGTGTGTGCTCATGTACATATGGCAGCCAAGGGTCAGACACCTCAGTTCCTTAGGAGCTATCCATCTCTTTTTTTTTTTTTTTTTTTTTTTTGTTGTTGTTTTTTGGAGACAGGGTTTCTCTGTGTAGCCCTGGCTGTCCTGGAACTCACTTTGTAGACCAGGCTGGCCTCGAACTCAGAAATCCACCTGCCTCTGTCTCCTGAGTGCTGGGATTAAAGGCGTGAGCCACCACGCCAGGCTTATCTCTTTTTTTGAGACAGGGTGTTTCTCTGAGACCGGGACTTGCCCTTTAGGCTTTGCTTGGTGGCCAGTGAGCCCGGTGGCCCTCCTGTTTTCCTAGTTGCTGTGGTTACTGGTATGCACAGTCGCACCTAGCTTTATCATGCTTGGCTTTATGTGGGTTCTGGAGACTGAACTCAGGTCTTCCTGTTTGTGTGGTAAGTACCCTATGGGCTCGGGCTATAAACCCAACACTTACATGTTTCATTTCATTGGGTTAAATAAGGTCATTTTATTATGCAAGTATGTAAAGTAGTTTGAATGTACCCCCCTTGTCCTCTCCTGCCCCCCCACCATAGTGTCTCTGTTCTCCCACTTTTGCTTCTGCACATATGTGTGTGATTTTGTGTGTCTATACCACCCAGGGCCCACTAATGAGAGGAAACCCTGAACTAATTTATTATTATTATTCCCAGTTGTACCCACCGTCCTGCACATGGATTAAGGTTTTTTTTTTGTTTTGTTTTTTTGTTTTTTCGAGGCAGGGTTTCTCTGTATAGCCCTGGCTGTCCTGGAACTCACTCTATAGACCAGGTTGGCCTCGAACTCAGAAATCCACCTGCCTCTGCCTCCCGAGTACTGGGATTAAAGGCGTGCGCCAGCACTCTGCTCCTGTGGACACTACTGTACTAAACATTGAGCTGCAAGTACCTCTGACACACCAACCTGTACTAAACACTGATGAGCAAGTACCTCTGACACGCTGACCTGGAATCTTCTTCAGTGAACTTGGCAGTTCTTTCAAGCCACCACAGTCTGCACCTCACCAGTTATCTTCCAATTACTGCTCTATGCCCCTTGCTACCACCATAAAATCATGGCCTCCTGGCTGTGATCCTAGGCTCTGTCCTAGATCTTTAGTACAGAGGACAGGGAGCTCCCTAGGAGTAATGTCTATCCCATGACCTCTCCCCAAGTCACCAGAGTGCTGAGTTGGCAGGCTAAAACCACTGTCCCTTGCAGGATGTCCTCTTCACCGGTGACTCAGATGCACGGTCAGCATCCTCCCAAACTCCCCTGGGCTCTGTCATGTTCTGTCCCCATCTCTACCCTTATATGATGCCATCTACCTCACATGCTTCCCCTCACAACTGCTCCCATATGTGCCACTTGCTAGTCCCCGAGCCTTCCGGGAAGGCAGGTACCCTAGAACACACAACCCAAGGTTACTGTGTCCTCCCCTCCGCTGGGCACTGGCTTCCATCACAGTCGCCTCCCACTGTGCTGTGTTCTCTGCAGAGTCAATGGTATCTTCTAGAGCTAGGGAGCATCATGGGGAGAGTGTGCATCTTTCCAAACTCTCATCCTCCCAATCCTCAGCTGCAGAGCTCTACCCACATCCCTGGCTCTCCTTTCCTCATCCCTGCCTTCTGAGGATTTCTTTTGAGCAGCATTTGGAGGCAGCCAATAGAAATGCTCCTCTTGGGGGGGGAGGAGGTTTGAGGGTGGGGCTGTGATCAGGTCCTAAAGTAAATAATAATCAATGAAAAAAAATGCTCCTATTCTAAAAAGATTCTACATTGGACCGGGTCGTTAGAAAAGTTTAAAAAGTGTAGCCATTTCTCCTTCTCAAGGAGAAAGAAACTGACAAAATAAAATCCTTGTGGGTGGCTGGGAGACAAAGCCGCCACAGAGTTAAGTAGGAGGATACGGGTAGGTTTGTCATCTGCTGCTTCAGCACTTCTCGCTGGGTCCTAGAGTGGAGCAGATGTAGGCAGAGCAGTGCCCACCAGCACGCAGGCATCTGCCTCCACCACCAGGTTTGTCCAGTAGGCTTCCACTGAGGGCAAGCTTTTAGCTTTGATGGGGAAAGCTGTCTAAGTCTAGACAGCAGATTGGACACAGTTGCTTCTGAGCTGAAGGGCAGACCCAGACTGGAAGTTCCCAAGCACAAATCACTGTTCGTGCAGGAGACAGCCCCCCTCTCAAACCTGTGCTGTATATGACAGAATTTCACCCTCATAGACCCAATTGACAGTGGGCGAGGATACTGACACTCTGAGAATGATTTGTTACCTTCCTAGGATCCTAAACCAGTATATCCTAGGGCCACATTCGACTCTAACCCAGTGCCAGACTTCCCCGGTGTTCTGCTATGTCAGATGGGGAGGAGGCCTGCCCTTGTACATATTCCACAGGAATGGAGCCAGCGGGACAGAATGGGTCTGCTTTGGACATGAAGTACACTCCAGTTTAACGTGAGTTTTGGTTTCTTGAAAATTGGGTTTGTGCCGGGCAGTGGTGGCGCACGCCTTTAATCCCAATACTTGGGAAGCAGAGACAGGCAGATTTCTGAGTTCGAGGCCAGCCTGGTCTACAAAATGAGTTTCAGGACAGCCAGGGCTACAGAGAAACCCAGTCTCAAAAAAAAAACAAAAAACCAAAAAACAAAAAAAAAGAAAAAACGAAAATTGTGTTTGTGAGCCTTGCACCAATTTTATACTCTATTATTTGAGAATTCTGAAGTATTTCAAGCAAAAAACTAAACTCCTGTGGCTAGCTATCTACCTACCTACTTACCTAATTTTTTGAGACAGTGTTTCTCTGTGTAGCCCTGGCTGTTCTGGAACTTGTTCTGTAGACCAGGCTGGCCTTGAACTCAGAGATTTGCCTGTTCCTGCCTCCTGAGTGCTGGTGTTAAAGGTGTGAGCCACCCCCACCCCTAGCTATGGCCCTTATTGTAATCTGGTTAGTTGTTATACTAAACTATGGTAAGGTAGGTACTTCATAAACAACAGATTGATCCCTCATATGTCTGGAAGCCAGGAAGAACAGATTAAATATGTGGGTTAATTAGTTAATATGTGGATTAATTAATTAGTGCGATGCAATCCCTGTTTCTCGGTGGCCATCTTCTAACTCCGTTGTAATTGGTGGGGATCTTTCTGAGGTATTTATTGATTTTACTGAGGCAGAGTTGTATGACTCAGGCTGCCCTCGGACAGGGCAGGTACCATCATGCCATCACACCTATCCCATTCCTGAGGGCTCTGCCTGATCACCCTCATAGATTCTGTCATGTGCTACCACAGTCATATGGGGAGGTAGGATCAAGACCTAAGAACTGGAGAAGGAGACAGACATCAAGGCAGAGCTGGGCTTTCAAGTAGAGTTTGCAAGGTAATATGAATGTTCCCAGCAGAGCTCTTTTCTCTCACATACTGCCCCCTCTGCCTGGCCAGTCTCCCAATACAGGAGTTACTGATAAGCTTCTATAGAGAGACATTCCTGACAGCACTGGGTTAGCTGAACAACATTATTACTGCAGGAAAATACCAGTGGGAAGGACATTTCTCAGAGGCCAAAATAGCCCCACAAGAGGCAAAAATAAAACCCAAACCAGGAAGGTGCTGAACCCGTGTATAGGAGGAATGAATATAAATATCTGGAAGAAGCAGGGTCCTAGGACTTCAAGAAACACACTTTTTTTCTCAACAAAACCCAACTCGAGGTATAAGACACCGAAGGAAGGCTAAGCATTCATCTACTGTTGGGGAAGTGCGAGTCGCCTCTGGTACACTTCCTCAGCAGCTCCCAGACAGGCTCACGGAAAGGCCTGCTGCTGAACGGAAGACAGATCTGAGAAAGGGCTCTGTGATCCTGCCCAGTGGCCAGGATGGTTTCCCTGCTGAGGGGCCCACCGTGCCTCCCTTGGAGATGCCTCTGGGTTCAATGTGCTTTTCATTCTCCTGGCTGCCCAGACAGATGCCCACCACTGCTTCCATTGTGAGCTCTTCCCTTTGGAGTGGGGCCAGTTTCAAGGGACACGTACTGGAGACCAACGTCTGGCAGTGTGGGTTCCTACTTGGAGTGACTTTCCACCTCTGCCTTTCCCCCCTGGAGACTCTGCCACACTTGGACACCCAAAAGCAGTGCCAAACAGACTTGATTTGAAATATTGGTTTCTAACCCTGCTGACTCATCCAGATAAGGGCAAACAGCAAATCCACACCAGAGTCCCCAGGCAGGCTGCTAGACCATGTGCGGGTCCAAGTGTCACTGTCACAGCATCAATACATTGAGGGAAACTCCCCAGGGCTTTAATTAGGCAATTAAGAGGTTTCTTTTGCCTTTGTTTTTGAGCCAGGGTATTACTCCTTAGCTCTGGCTGGCCTTGAACTCAGAGGTATGCCTGCCTCTGCCTCCCCTGCGTGGATCTAAGGTATAGACCGCCACACCGCACCCAATTAAGAGTTGCTGGGGAAAGCTCAGAGCAGAGCGCTTGCTTAGCACTCGAAAGATGCCCAGTTTGATTCTCAGCAGACAATGTTTAAGAACCTGAGAAAGCCCACCCTACACGGAAAACACTTGCACATCCTAATTGTTGGTACTTGCTTTTGTAGAACAGAATGCAGGCCAGAAGTCAAAGGTTAAACACCTTCCCTGCATACAACTGGCTGTTGGTGGCAGAGTTGGTACTATCATGTGATTTTCGTCCATGGCTGTACTCAAGTTTATTCTGATCCCAAGTCTGTCTGTCTGTCTGTCTTTCTTTCTCTCTCTCTCTCTCTCTCTCTCTCTCTCTCTCTCTCTCTCTTTTGGTTTTTCTAGACAGGGTTTCTCTGTATAGCCCTGGCTGTCCTGGAACTCACTTTGTAGACCAGGCTGGCCTCGAACTCAGAAATCCACCTGCCTCTGCCTCCCAAGTGCTGGGATTAAAGGCATGCGCCACCATGCCCGGCAAGGACTTTTTTCCTAACACATGCTAAATTGAGGTATAATTACATTTAAAAAAAACAAAAAAGGTGCACAGAAAACTGTAGACCTTCAATAATGTCCACAAGATCTGCATTCCTCTATTTAATACCCTAAGTAAACCCAGACTGTTGGCCAGGCATGGTAGCACCCATCTGTAACAGCAGTTTTGGGAAACTAGGATGGGAACGTCAGAGTTAAGAGGCCAGCCGGGGCCTCAGCCCAAAACATCACCAAACAAACAAAGTTACCAACCAACCAAACGTGTGTTTTGTTTTTTCTAGTGTAGGAAATTGAAAGTAGCAACTTGCACATCTTACCAAGAAAGTAGCAACCTGAACGTGTTAACAAGTGCTGCCTCCCACCCATTGTCCCAGTTTAAAGAAATAAATCCTGACTTCAAAGGCTGCTTACTCCATTTCTCTCTGTCCTTTGGACTACAGGACCACCTGAGAATCATTTGGGATCTACTCGGATGGCTTTACAGGGAAACAGGCTGGTTCAGTTACAGACACAGCTAGTTTTAGTTTCGGTTTTTTGGTTTTGCTTTTGTTTCTCAAGATAGAAGGTAGCCTTGAATGTCCTGGAACTAGCTCTGTAGACCAGGCTGGCCTTCAACTTTTATCAGCTGGAGTTGAAAGCATACACCAACACTGCCTAGCTTGCTTTTTTTTTTTTTTTTAAATATATAATTGTTTTTAAAAAGATTTATGTGTAAAGAAGTCAAGGCGGGCTGGTGAGATGGCTCAGTGGGTAAAAGGACCCGACTGCTCTTCCGAAGGTGATAAGTTCAAATCCCAGCATCCACATGGTGGCTCACAACCATCCGTAACAAGATCTGGCTCCCTCTTCTGGAGTGTCTGAAGACAGCTACAGTGTACTTACATATAATAAATAAAACTAAATCTTTAAAAAAAAAGAAGTCAAGGCAACTATGATTCTGCAAAATGAGGTATACAATGAACTATTATGCTCAGAAAATACTTTCTCTCCACGACCTCTGTCTCCTTGGCTCTGAGCTCAGGCATATTCAGGATGGTGTGGCTGTACATACAGAGGCTGCCTGGCTTTTTCTGACTTTCTGAATTTCACCACTCCCTTTGATAACCAGCTCAGTTCCTTTGGGAAGGTTTGCTTGGGTTCGTGAACACACACACACACACACACACACACACACACACACACACCACACGATGCACAAGTTCTGGCTTTATTTGGAGGCTGTTTCCTACTTCAGTTACCTTGGTGCTGCCCTGGGGCTCCCAACAGCTCTGGCTTTCCCAGCAGCACCAGTGGCAGGTGACACTTCCAAACTTACTAGCCAGATGGCTGTTGTTTAGAAACTGGAAAACTCTGGCTTAGGAACCTTGTTCTTAGGCCAAAAATGTCAAGGTCTGGGTGGGGGCAGCTTTCCAGCGGCCACAGACACAAGCAGGTCAGACAGGGCCTCCACCTCTCCAGCGAGGCACTTGCAGCCTGGGCAGCCGTCTTCTCTACAGCAACATCATTTCCTCAGACCGTGAGCGCACACCTGGCACTGGGGAATCCAAAAGCATGGCATCCCTCCATCCTGAAGGAAGAACTATGTACACTCACATGTGTTGTACAGACACGACTGAATCAAACCAAGTTCTAAAAATTCTGAGAAAAAGAAAACTAACTCTCTCTCTCTCTCTCTCACACACACACACACACACACACACACACACACACACACACACACACACACACAGAGTCATGACATTAGACCCTATTTAGGCACACAGGTAAATGTAATCTTCCCTCCAGAGCCAAATTTGGATTTTTTTTTTAGTTGAAGATATAATTCTGTGGAATTATGTATGGGTAGAGTTGCTATCCCTGTGCAGCTTCATCTCTGAGGGGCCTCTAGTTTTTCTACAGTTTAAAATATAAAATACTTCATATTAATTAAATAGAAACCCTGGGTGGGGTATAGCTGGTGGTTGTGGTAAGCATTTGCCTACCACATGGAAGGCCCTTCCTAGGTTCTCTGATGATTGGGGCAAAGTATCCTGCTGGCTGTCCTGTTCCTGGTGTTGATCTATGGGCACCAGTGGGGTGGGTGGGTGGGGAGTGGGGACAGGCATGAATGTCCTCATATTTTCTGACTTCACCAAAGAAAACAAGTTTGCTATAGCCAGAGCCCAGAGAGGAAGGACCACAGGAGAGACACAGTCAATGACAATTGGAACCACCTTGGCTCTAGAGGTGTTCATGGCCCAAGGTTCAGACTGGATAAAGTTCCTGGGCAGCCTAGGTTTCAGGACACACAGTCTGAGCGCAAGCAAGCACTGGCCAGGATTACAGATAGGATTTTAAGGCAGACATACAATTCTAAACTTTTTTTTTTTTTTTAAAGATTTATTTTATTTATTATATGTAACTACACTGTAGCTGTCTTCAGACACTCCAGAAGAGGGCGCCAGATCTCGTTACGGATGGTTGTGAGCCACCATGTGGATGCTGGGATTTGAACTTATCACCTTCGGAAGAGCAATCGGGTGCTCTTACCCGCTGAGCCATCTCACCAGCCCCTAAACTTTTCTTTTATGGGGTTTGGTAAGACAGGGTTTCTCTGTCTCTGACAGACAGCTTTGGCTGACATGGAACTCCAAGTACTGGGATTAAAGGCATACACCCCAGCACCCCAGCCCCACAGTGTAAACTTGGGTTTTAAGAGCATAAACTAGGATGCAGGCTGTTGGATTAAATACCACCTTTAGCTCTCGAGACAGTAAGTGCAGCTCAAGGTGAAGTTGCCTTTAGTGGTTGGCCCTCAGTGCTTCCTACCCAGATGCCAGTGTCTAAGGTTTTTTGGTTTTCTGGGGGGTATGAGTAAACTTGACAGATTATAACTTTAGGAGTAAAAATATATCTTTGAGCCCCTTTCCTCCTACTGGGTTTGGGTTGCCTTGTCTAGTCTTACTGCAATTTGATATGCCATGGTTGGTTGATATGGAGGCCTGCCCTTTTCTGAAGAGAAATGATGGAGTGGATGGGGGTCGGGGGAGGGGAAGTTGGGGAGGAAGGACTGGGAGGAGAGGAGGGAGGGAAAAGTGCAGTCAGGACGTGAAATAAATAATTAAAAAATGTTACTACTTCACATTTAATTCAAGTCTTTATAATATAAAAATCTCATAAAAGAACACTGCATGATGGCACACAACTTAAATCTCAGCACTCAGGAGGCAGAGGCAGAGGCAGAGGCAGAGGCAGAGGCAGAGGCAGAGGCAGAGGCAGAGGCAGAGGCAGAGGCAGGCAGATCTGCGTTCAAGGCCAGCCTGGTCTACAAAGTGAGTTCCAGGACAGCCAGGGCTATACAGAGAAACCCTGTCTCGAAAAACCAAAAAAAAAAAAAAAAAAAAAGAAAAGAATTTAATCAAAACAGGGACCTGGTAAGATTGCTCAGCCGATACAGGTGCTTACTGCCACACATACACTGTGGCAATGTGGCCCCCATAAATAAATAAAAACAATCAAACCAGGCATTTGCCTCATGTGGGTTTTGTAGGCTGGATCCTTCATTCTCGGCTGGCTGTCTCTGTGTGATAGGAAAAGACGGTGGCTACAGTTACAAGACTATAGTGGCCCTCATGACACTGCTCAGAAGAGAATCCTGGAAGCAAAGTATGAGGTGACACTAAGAGGCAGAGGTGGGAAGATCAGAGTTCAAGGTCACCCTTGGCTGTGTGTGGAGTTCAAGGCCAGCCTGGGCTATAGAGAAGGATCCTGTCTCAAGCAAAAGGTAGGAGGAAGAGAGAGAGAGAGAGAGAGAGAGAGAGAGAGAGAGAGAGAGAGAGAGAGAGAGAAAGAGAGAATGAATGATGGTGGCTTCAAGGTGAGACTCTGTCTCAAAACCCAAACCCAAACTCAAACCAACCAACAAACCAACCAGCCAACCTTCTTGGTAAGTCTGAGAACAGCTTTCCAAGGCTAGTCCTTCCTGTGCTGAGCCTGATGGTAAAGCTAACCCAGGAAGTGATGGTTCTCAGAGGAAGGCTGGAAACAGGAAGACATTTTTTCATGAGTTCAGGAGAGGCTGTAAAGTTTCCAGCATCCTAAGATGATTTCAGCCCAATGCATGCTTGCTGAATCGATGTAAGAAGATATACACCAGAGCTGCATCAATGTAAGAAGATACACCCCAGAGCTGCTGCAGATTACTTTAAAAGCATCTGATGCTGTGTTTTAAAGAACCAATAAAACACAGTTGAAGACAGATACCAAGGGCATTACCGAGGGCTATTTTAGCACGGAGCTGCTCCAGTCAACTATAGATTGCTGAGGTTCTGAGTTCCATTTATGACACCAGAGGGGTGCAGCGCTCTGGGAGAAGGCAGCTCTTTCTCCTCGGATTTAACCACCAGAAAAGCAGAGGTTTGTTCAGCATGAAGGGAGAGGCAGACTAATATGAAGGGTCCTGATACCAGCAAGAGTTCATTTAAATTGGTGGTAGTCGGGTGGGTTTCTGATCCAGGATGCAAACGGCTGTATCCTGCGGAGGGCACCCCAGGCTTCCTGGTAGGCGGAGGCAGCATCCTTGTACTCCTGATAGGTGTCCAGCTTCTTCGTTACCCTAATGCACACATGCCACCAAGCACAGTTCTGACTGAGTGCTCACCTGCCCTCGGAGCGACTGGGCAGATCCAAACAGCAGGAGAGGAGCAGAGGGAGCACTCTGTCCCTCCACTCCACAGGGAGTTCATGTTAAAGCAATACAGGCTTAAGCAGGTTAGAATCACACAACACTGGCTTTGTATGGCTCTTGTACAATCAGGTAAAAGCTTTCTTTTCTCTGTGGAGCTGAGGATCACAGAGTTCCGTGTACACTGGACGGTCTCCTCCTCCCGTAACTGAGCTGTCTACCCCAGCCCTGACCTAGGGTTTCTACCAGAGGACCTAGAGACGAAAACCTTCTCAGCTGTTTTTTATCCTAAGGACATTACGTGACTTCTACACTCTCCTGCTATGTGCTGCGGTTGATATCTTTTAGCCTCTCAGGTAGAAAATGCCCCGTACTCTGAGTAGCTGTAAGTCTTAGGAGATTTTCTTTAGATTTGGACCAGGACCAAAATGTGGGTGGGAGTCCTCTGAGCCTTGTCTTGGTCTTGAGTTCTGCCCTGGCTCTGGTGTGAGCTGGAACTCTCCGGTGTGGTGTCTGTTTAAAAGCGTTTCTGGCTCTCCCTCGGTCTTTCATCCCCTTCAGTACTGAAGCCAGTGCTTCACTCTGGGCTGGGCAGGTAGCTCAGTGGCAGAGTGCCTGCTGATCAGCTCGAAGCTCTGCCTTTGATCCTCAGAACCCAGTAAGCCAGGCGTGGAGCATATTCCTAATCCAGCACTTGGAAGGCAGGACGGAGGACTGAATGGCCAAGGTCATCCCTGGCTTCTTAGCAAGTCTGAGGCTGTTGGCCTTATGAGACACTAACTCAAAGGGGGAAAAGCTTTCTTTCTTTCTTTCTTTCTTTCTTTCTTTCTTTCTTTCTTTCTTTCTTTCTTTCTTTCTTTCTTTCTCTCTCTCTCTCTCTCTCTCTCTCTTTCTTTCTTTCTTTTTTTATTTTCTAGCTCATTACCCTGCCTGCCTTTAGCAAGAATCCTATTTAGTATAGGAAATTAACTTAGAATTTTTTTCCTAACCCATTCTGCTCCTGGCTCAAAGTCTCCACTTGTTCTTATACTTGGGAGCTGAGCCCAGTTTCTTTCCCCTACATCTCCTGAATAGTCTTCTTTACCATCTTTTTTGTTGTTGTTGTTGTTGTTTTTGTTTTGTTCTTTTGAGACAGGGTTTCTCTGTGTAGCCCCGGCTGTCCTGGAACTCACTTTGTAGACCAGGCTGGCCTCGAACTCAGAAATCCGCCTGCCTCTGCCTCCCAAGTGCTGGGATTAAAGGCATGCGCCACCACTGCCCAGCTTTCTTTACCATCTTAAAAAACATCTGAAGAAATCTTTCTTTAATACTTCTGCAGCACATACATCTCATTCACAGATTTTTTTAATTAACATTTTTATTTTATGCCTGTGAGCGTTTTGCCTGCATGTATGTCTGTGTAGCACGCTTGTGCCCCATGTTCATGGTGTGCAGAAGAGGGTGTTAGATCCCCCAGAACTAGGACTTGAACTCTGGAGGAGGAGCCAATGATCTTAACTACTGAGTCATCTCTTCAGCCAGACTCCCTAGAGAGTTTTATAAATAAAATTTGTTACTGGTTGTTAAGACCAACTATAAGCCAGGCCTGGGCCAAACACTTTACATGCAGTATTTTTACTTATATTCTTCCCAGCAATCCTGTGACATGGCTAATTCTTCTTCTTCATCAAATTACCAAGACTCTGATGATCAATCTTCACTGTCAACTAGATCAGACTGAATCACCAGGGAAACTAACCTCTGGGCATGTCCGTGAGGGTGCTGCTTTCTGGGAAGGTCTGACTCAGGTGGGAAGGCCCACCCTGGATGTGGGCAGTACCACACGTGGTCTGGGGTCCCAGACAACAAAAGGAAAAGTGGAGCTGACCACCCATGCTCCTCTGCTTCCTAATTCTGGACGCAGTATAAGCTGCCACCTCACCTTCCTGCCACTGTGGACTGTTCCTCCAACTGTGAACCAATAAAGTCTCCCTTAAGTGGTGTTTAGCAGGTCCTTTTTTATTACAATAACAACAACAACAACAACAACAACAAAGATAACATACAGAGGCTTGCCTTACTAATGCAATTTTATCCTGTTTCACTCCTGTTTTTTACTCTTATTATTGATTATTAATTATATTATGTGTAAGGTCATTTTTCTTGCCTGATTACCATGCATATGCAGTGTCTGGGGAGGCCTGAAAATGGTGTCAGAGTCCCTGGGATTGGAGTTACAGATGGTTGTGAGCCACTCCGTGGGTGCTGGGAGGTGAACCTGGGTACTCTGTAAGAGTAGCCAGTGCTCTTCTTAGCTTCTGAGCCATCTCCCCTCTTTTATTATATTTAATTGTGTGTGTGTGCATGTACGTGTGTATGTATGTATGTATGTGAGTATGTATGTATGTGTGTATGTGTGGACACTCACATGATGGCACAGGAGTGTGGTGGAGGACACAGGCACCTGGGGAAGAGACCCCAGGTGGGCAGAGACTATGCTTCTTGCAGTAAATACTGATTTCAGTTTTATTTTAATAATTTTTGTTAGTGAAGAGGAGGGATCCATGAATTTGATAATTTCAAACTGTGCTCCTGTAGCTCATCACCAGAGGCCTTGCGTCCCATCCCAGCATCCTATCAGCCAATCAGGCAAATGATAAAATGGGGACCCCCCCAAAAAAAAAAACAACCCAGTGCTGTCATCCTGGTAGGTGGGATGCGGCAGCAGGTGAACTGCTGTGGGTTTAAGCTTAAGCTGGCATATAATGTGAGTTTCCGTTTCAGGCCAACCTGGGCAATGAGATCCTATCTCAAATTAAGTAGATAAATGTGTAAGTAAGACGAAAACCGAACCTTCCTCTTACCCTTCCTGCATGAACAGCCTCTCCTCTAACTTAACACAAACCTGACAACTTCCCATTCTCTCTGGGTAAGCAGTAAGCGCCCACTGGCTCACTGAGCCTAATAAGCTCACCAAACATAAGTTAGAACCAGAGGAGAAATCTTTACAGACAAGAGGACAGAGGGACAGATAATATCACCTGACGGAGTCCGGCTGCTCCTCGCCTGCGATGCTGCTCAGCAGCTTCTGGAATGATCTAAAGAGTTCCACCTTGCTGATTCGGGATCTGCTCAGAAAAAGGAGGAAGGATCACTTCCAGCTGACCACGAACCGGGACTCATCACAGCCCTCAGGTGTACAGATGCCAGACACGCTCCCCCAATCCTTCTGGACCCCACAAACTGACCTAAAATGTCTTATCAGTCTCTCCTCCCCTGACTAGTCTTGAACCATGAGCCTCCTGCCTCAGTTTCCTGAGTGTTGGGATCACAGGCATGGGTCACCACAGCCTGCCTCTCTAGGGACATCTGTGTTGTGAGGAACTGAAATACCTTGCTGGCAAGTGACACTGACCTGTTAGCCACATGACTGTGGATATTCAGAATGAAATCCCACCAACCCCACTCACGCGTTCAGGAGACTGCAACCCCAGATAACATAACTGGCCTCTCAAGTCCCAACGCACAATCACCCATTAAATTCATCATTGATTCCAAATCTGCAGAAACTATGAATACAGTCTATTTGGATTTGGTTTTGTTTTGTTTTGTTTTGTTTTTCTGAGACAGGGTTTCTCTGTGTAGCCCTGGCTGTCCTTTGTAGACCAGTTTAGAACCTGCTAGCTTGAGTTTAGAGATCTGCCTGCCCCTGCCTCCTGAGTGCAGCGACTAAAGGAGTGTGCCACCGCCGCCACCACCACCCAGCTCACTTGCTGTTCTTGCAGAGGACCTCAGTTTAGTTCCCAGCACCCACATTAGATAGCTCACAGCAGCCTTGTTACTCCAGCTCCAGGGAGCTACCATCCTCTTCTGGCCTCTGTAGGCACCCGCACTTAAATGCACATACTCACAAAAAGAAACACACAGGTAAGTCGAGCAGTGGTGGCGCACACTTTTGATCCCAGCACTTGGGAGGCAGAGGCAGCGGATTTCTGAGTTCGAGGCCAGCCTGGTCTACAGAGTGAGTTCCAGCACAGCCAGGGCCATACAGAGAAACCGTATTTTGAAGCACCTCCTTCCCAAATCCCACTTAAAACATGTAAGTTTCCAAAACTCAATTACTTCTATGGCCATAAAGAATACAAGCAAGTTTGTCTGGCAGGAAGCGATCCTGCAGGAGGAGGCTTCTGTAAATAACTCAACCAACCCTGGGTGACTGCAGCTGTACCTGAAAGATGTATCCCCAAACACCTGCAGCTCCAAAAGCTTATTTCTTCCCACCTGAATAAAGCAGCCTAGCAGAACTATACACCAACAGTTAAAACTTCTGCTGAGACCCTACCGCTGAGGCGCAGTCTCCTGGAGCTGAATTATTATAACTAAATACTAGGCACATGTTCGTAAAGCCCCAGTTAATTAATTACTACTCAGAAAATTATTACAAGAACAAAGTTACCCCTAGGCCTTCTGCATTATATGTTACAGTTGTTTAACTTGGTCTTATTGGACGCCTAACAGCAGGAGCAGGGGCTGTTTCTGACTCTTTTGGGACCCTTCCCTCATACTGGGTTGCCTTGTCCAGCCTTAATATGAGGAAAGGTGCCCAGTCTTACTACAATTTGATATGCCATGTTTGGTTGATATCCAGGGGAGCCCTGCCCTTTTCTGAAAAGAAACTGAGGGGTGGATGGGGGTTGGGGGAAGAGGAGGTTGGGAAAGGGGACAGGGAAGAGAGGTGAGTGGGGAAACTGCAATCAGGATGTAAATAAGAAGAGGAAATTAAAGGGCTGGGGAGATGGCTCAGTGGTTAAGAGCACTGACTGCTCTTCCGAAGGTCCTGAGTTCAGTTCGCAGCAACCAAATGGTGGCTTACAGCCATCCGTAATGGGATCTGATGCCCTCTTCTGGTGTGTCTGAAGACAGCTACAATGTACTCATATACATAAAATAAATAAATGCTTTAAAAAAAGAAAAAAATATATAAATAAAATAATAAATTAAAAAAGAACAGTCACTTAGTAAACATAGAGAGGACATATCCAATGGCAACAAAATGTTCATTTTACATATACCTAGCAAGGAATTTTACTATAAATATAATTTTATCAGTTGGCTATATGTATTGACTAATAAAATAATCTCGGTCAAGACTTCAGACTGGGGCTGGTGAGATGGCTTAGCGGGTAAGAGCACCCGACTGCTCTTCCGAAGGTGATAAGTTCAAATCCCAGCATCCACATGGTGGCTCACAACCATCCGTAACGAGATCTGGCGCCCTCTTCTGGAGTGTCTGAAGACACCTACAGTGTACTTACATATAATAAATAAAATAAATCTTTAAAAAAAAAAAAAAAGACTTCAGACTGAAAAATATTTGCTTGTTTCTGCCTCCTGAGTGTTGGGACTGAAGGTGTGTACCACCAAACCTGGTGTATTACTGAGTATCAACAAAGCATATGGGAACATTTCATTCACAAGAAACTGGAGATCCACATCAAGGCTCCACAGGCCACCCAGCTGACTAGAAGGAGGCCTACGGGGATCTATTTAGCGCTGTCATGGCAGCACAATGCAAAGGCGGGTGCCGAGACTCTAACGCCCTCTTGGGAGCACACCTGGGAAGGTTCTCAACAATCCTTTCCCTGGAGAACCAAGAGGAACTCTGAAGGGTTTTCCTGCTTAAGTCATCTCGTTGGAAACGTAAGATGTTGCCCATACATACTCGGCTAAGGCGGGATCCAGACCAGAGCCTCGCTGGGTGTCAGTAGCTCCTTCCCCATACCAAGAGGTAAGCTTATAAGGCAAATTAGTCTGGGAGCATAGCTCATGGGGAAGTGACTGCTAGCCTGCACTCGGGCCTGGCTTGGATAGGGTAGACGGCTAGAAAGAAACCTGTTCTCCGTTTGGAAACTCGCTCCAGTAAAGCAAGCCCTTCCTTAGGTTTTATTCCCCAGCAGGACACAGTAACCACACGAGTGATGCTCTTTCAGGAGAGCCATGCTCAGTAGAAACTACTGAGCTTCCTGAGGACTTTTTCTAAGTGGTTGCTGCTGGCTGCTGCTTTCTAAGAGACCTGGGTCGTTTTAGCGGAGAGGACCATATGCAAGGACAGGAAGCCCCTCCCTGTGGGTTAACACTGCTGATTATCACAAAAGAAAGCACAGGGGCTTTTAGATTATTTTCTTTCTTTCTTTCTTTCTTTTTTTTTTTTTTAAATATTTCATCTGGGAGTTGGGGGAGAGGGATTTAATTTGGTTAAAATATACTGTATGAAATTCTCAAAGAATTAATAAAAACACTACTACTTATAAATGTCAATGCATGGTGGTGGTGGCTCATGCCTTCAGTTCCAGCACTGGGAAGGCTAGCCTGGTCTACAGAGCAAGTTCTAGGAGAGTCAGGGCTACACAGAGAAACCCTGTCTCTAAAAAGCCAAAACAGGCTAGGCAGCGTTGGCACTGGGAGGCAGAGGAAGGTGGATCTCCGGAGTTTGAGGCCACCTTGGACTACAGAGCGAGTTCTAGGATGGTGAAGGCTTTTACACTGAGAAGTTCTGTCTCCACAAACAAACAAAAAACCAAGACATCGAAAAATAATCCCTCATCTGACATCTCCCTGTCACCCACACTTAAGTAGCTTGAAAATAAAACCTCTCACCTGGGCTGGTGAGGTGGCTCAGTGGGAAGGTGCAGGCTGCTCAGAATGATAACCCCTCCAGGTTGGATTTCTGGCCTCTGTACATGTACTATGGCATGTGTAAATGTGCTATGGGATATGTGAGTGCATGCATAGGTGCATTCAAAACAAACAAACAAACAAACAGTGTATGAATGTAATTAAAATCTCTAAGCCTGGGCTGGTGAGATGGCTCAGCAGTCAAGAGTGCATATTGGCTTTACGGATGACCTAAACTCGGTTCCCAGCACCAGAGTCTGGTGGCTCCACCTCCTCATTCAGCACCCCTCTGGCCTCTGTGGACATCTTCACCCAAGTGTAGACTTACATAAACACACACACACACACACACACACACACACACACACACACACATAAAAACAATCAAACAAACAAACACCCCCCTGCTCATCCTTTTCTTTTTCAGTGAGCTGTTTTGTGATCTTTCCAGGACACTCTAGTATCTCAATTAACACAGAGGATGCTTTTCTTCAGGATAAAGAATTAGTCTCTATTATGCGGAGTAAAAACCCAGCTTCTGAGCGTGAGCATCTTTTATGAGGTTACTGGCATTTCCCATTGCTTGTACACACTCCCTTCCTGAGTCTGTGACAATGCCATCTGAGGTCCCCAGAGATTCCAGAGGGGGCCTCACAATGCAGTCACTTAGGGATGAACGGTGAGGAGCCTGCTTCTCCTAGCAGCTGCTGGTCTTAGGATAAAGTGAGCTGGAATTCCTGTACCCGGTAATGTTAAAAAGTCATTAGGTGGATACAAGGAAAATCAATTTTGCAAAGGGCCATTTTGCTCAGTTCTCACACTGCTTAACCTTGCTTTACAGTTGGCAGGTAAGCTGGGAGAGGCTGAGGGCTTTGCCTAGGTACCCCTGGGAGAATCGGTACCAGGGTCTGCTACTGGCCCCTTCAGTACCCAAGTTTTTGCTGCCCTGCAGAGTCTTCCTTCTAATTCATATTCTGTCTGTCTGTCTGTCTGTCTGTCTGTCTCTACCTCCTGCTTGCAGATAAGGATTAAGCTCTCAGCCTGCCTACTGCCAAGCTCCCTAAGCCCCCATTAAAAGCTTCCTTCTGTGAGCTGCCCTGGCCATGGTGCTTGGTCACAGCAGGAGAAAAGTAACTAAGACAAGTAAGTGGTCTACCCACGAACTCTCATGGAACAGATAAAAGAACACTGCAGCCCACAGAGAGGCTGGCTTTGCCCCCAACTCACACAGACAATAGGGTTAGGAGGTGATACACTCCAGGTCACAGAGGGAACACTGACACATGGTGACAGGCTGGAGAGCTGCACCACAGGACTGGAGAGGTGATCCTCCTGATTCAGGAGGGAGCGGTAGCTGAGTTGGCCTCTAGAAGTGTGAGGGTAAAGACTCTAAGAGAAGCCACAGTCAGCGGAGTGGGGGCCAAAGAGGAGACTGAGTCAGTCATAAACAGATCCAGAGCACAGCAGGAAACCCGCCCCTCTACCACAGGAAACAAAAGAAACAAAGCATAGACCTTTGTAACCCTGATTCCTTAGGAAAGCAACCAAAAGTACAACCAAGCAGAAGAGAAAGTACATAAATTTGACCTCATTAAAATTCAAAACTTTTGTGCTGTAAAAGACACTATTAAAACAGGGAGCTGGAGAGAGGACTCAGTGGTCAAGAGCACTGGCTGCTCTTCCGAATCCTGGTTTAATTCCCAGCACTGTCAAGATGGCTTTCAAAACTGTAACTCTAGTTCCAGGGACTCTGACACCATTTTCTGGCCCCTGTGGGCACTGCACACACATAGAGCCCAGACATATATGAAGGAGAAAGACCTACACACATAAAGTAAAATGAACAAGATCCTTTTTTTAAAAAGTAAAAAGGAAGCTGGGCGTGGTGGTGCACGCCTTTAATCCCAGCACTCGGGAGGCAGAGGCAGGCGGATTTCTGAGTTCGAGGCCAGCCTGGTCTACAAAGTGAGTTCCAGGACAGCCAGGGCTACACAGAGAAACCCTGTCTCGAAAAACCAAAAAAAAAAAAAAAAAAAAAAAAATTAATTTAAAAAATAAAGACAAACCAGTTACAGAGTGGGCAAGGAAGAAGAACATAGATTTCTCCAAAGAAGACTACAAATGGATGGCAAGCGCACAGCAAATAAAGATGCCTGCAGCATCAGTGACCGGGAGATGCAGAGAGAAACGGGGAGCAGCCCTTCAACCCTGACAGCAATCACAAGCATGGCAGGAGGCAAGGCAGCTGGGGCTCCTCTCCAGGGCTCGTGGGAACCGCCATGGCACAGCTGCTGGGAAGATGGCTCACTCATCCTAAAAAGCTAGGCATGTGGTTACCACATGGCCCAGCTATTCCATTCGTATGTGTGTTCCCTAAGAGGAATTAAAGCATACAAAACAGGTACCCGGTTGTTCACACCAGCACCACTGAGGAGTAAGCGAGTGCTGCTCTCCATACAGTGATGCGCCAGTCCACACAGCGAGTGAGCTGTGAGACACGCTGGCTAGATGGAGCTGACTCAGAGGACCACAGGGAAACCAAAGGGCTTCATTTATAGGAAGTATCCAGAGGACAGAAACACAGAGAGAAAGGAGGTGTAGCAAAGGAGGGATTTCCAAGGGCCAGGGAGGAGAAGGAGGGGAGGGAGGGGGAGGAGAAGGGGAGAAGAGAGGGAGGGGCAGGAAGAGAGGGGGAGGAGTAACTAGTTTCCTTTTGGGGGAAATGAAAAAGCGTCAGAATTGGATAGGAAGGGTTGAATTCATAGCTGCCCTCTCCCCAGCCCCAGAAAGCTGTACCTGGCCCGAGGGCTTCCAATTTCTTTCTTCGTTGTTCCCTGTGGAAAACCATTGGCTGTAACATCCAAGGGCTGCTGAGGGACAGCGCTCCAGCTGATAGCTAGGAAGAGAGGAATTCTGGGGTTAAAACATCCTTACCCATACATCAGTGCTGCCCTCAGTCTTGGCCAGAGGCTTCTCTCTGCAGTGGGCAGCAGGTAAAACAGATCTAGAACTGGTCAAAGTGCACAGTTAATATCCACTCAGTGCTCAGCCCGGAAAGGGACAACTGCATCAATCCCCACTCCCAAGGCTCAGGGCGCACAGGAGAGGAAGGACGAAGGACAGAGCTGGGGGGGGTGGGGGACACGCTGGGAAATGTTCTCTGGACAGTTTATGGCTGCCTCGCCAGTGTAGCCATGGTTACCTGCAAAAGATCCAGCTAAGCTGAGTCAACATTTCTCCAGACAGCACTAACTGGAGTCCGGGGCTACACAAAGTGCAAGCAAACCCCAAGCCGAGAAAGCCAAGCAAATAAACCAGATGTCAAAGCTCACAAAAACATCTGTGACTCCTCAGCAGCAGGAAAGCCACGACATCAAAATCAAGTTGGTGTGATGCCCGGCTCTGCAGGCTTCAGTGACAGCAAACGGTTCACCGTAATTACATAGCTTACAACGGTCTATACTTAGTTATTGGGGGGAGAGGCATACACAGGCCATGCTAAGGGGAGGTGGGGGAGGGGCACACACAGGCCATGCTAAGTGGAGGGGCATACACAGGCCATGCTAAGTGGAGGTGGGTTCTTTGCGCCCTTGTGGATTCCAGGGACCAATTTGGAGTTTCTAGGTTGGAAAGTGTGTCCTTATCTACTAAGCCAGCTCACTGGCTCCTAGCTTACAATTTCTTTGAAAATTTATTATATGCTAGGTAGAGAATTATAAATTATAATATATATGCATATATATAATATTTAAACAGAATTTAATTCTCATAGTAGCCATGATGAGCAATATTCTAATCTAAAAATAAAGTAGGCCAAAACAGGGTAAGTGACCTGGTCAGGACCTCACAGGGCATCTTCCTCCTAGGCTTCATGATGCTGACCTGACTAGGGCAGTCTGTGATGCTCCAGGGTAAATAAGCCAACCTGGATCCCTTACCTGCCCCACAAGGGACGAGTCGGCCCGGACTGTCGCCTCTTTTCCTGTGACAGCGGCTCTGTTCAAATAGTAAACCCGACTGCTGTATTTCCAGTTCTTGAACTCCAAAGCCTCTGGGTAAAACCAAGGTTTCCTGACACCTAAGTGTGAAGGGAAACACATCCACTTTAGATGTACCTAGAGAAAGACTCTTAGTATCTCAGTGTCGAGAGCCAAAGGGCCTAGGAGCTCAGTGACTTTGTTTTATTTACTGAGAAGGGACAAGTGAGACATGTCAGATTTTGCACAGTAAGAACTTTAAAAATAAGTGAGGCGGTGGTGGCATACATGTTTGTTTTTTTTTTAGCTCTGGCGTCCCCGCTTGCTCCAGCCGTCCCCGTTCGGCTCCGCTCGCTCCGGACAGCCTGGCTTGCTCCGGTTGGTCTCTCCGGTCCAAGGATTCATTTCTTATTATTCTTCATAAGTACGCTGTAGCTGACTTCAGACGCACCAGAGGAGGGCGTCAGATCTTGTTACGGGTGGTTGTAAGCCACCATGTGGTTGCTGGGATTTGAACTCATCACCTTTGGAAGAGCAGTCGGGTGCTCTAACCCGCTGAGCCATCTCACCAGCCCCGGCATACATGTTTAATTCCAGCATTCGGGAGGCAGGTGGATCTCTGTGAGTTGGAGGCCAGCTTGGTCTCCAGAGCAAGTTCCAGGACAGCCAGGGCTATAGAGAGACCTGGTCTTGAAAAAAAATCAAAACAAAAACAAAAGGCAAGGAAACAAACAAACAAATCAAAAAACAAAAACACAAAACACAAAAACCAAAATAACAAAAAAAGAAGCTTTTAAATTTATTATTTACTTATTTGAAACAGGCTTCCGGGAAGCCTAGGATGGTCATGAACCTGAATTACAGCAGAGGATGACCTTGAAATTCTGATCCTCCTGCCTCTGCCTCCTAAGTGCAGGGATTACAGGTGTGCACTATAGCCTACCCTGTTTTATGAGGTGCCGAGGATCAACCAGAGAGCCTTACTTGTGCCTGCCAGCAAGCACTTTACCAGCTGAGCAAAATCCCCAGCAAGAATTTATGAATGAATTTAAGAATTTATTTATGGCTTAAAAGATCCCATCCTACGGGTCTGAGGCAACGCTAAAAACAAAGTTAATGCCATTGGTGGGGTCAGAAATCTAACACTTCACTCTCATTTTGAGAAACTTACACCACACCTTGTTCACACAGGCTTTCTAGGAAATCCTTCAAACAACCCTATAAAAGTTGTATTTTTCCTATTCTAAACCAGCCAGGTGCTCACAGGATGCAAATGCAGTGCACAGATGGGAACTTCAGATCCCAGAAACCTTACAGCGTTAGCAGCCAAGGCCACATGCTCCAGGCCCTTCCCGTGCCGGGAACGACTCGCCTTTCGCGGTTACTTCACAGCAACAGAGTCAAACATGCGGCTTATTTCATTTAGCTTGATACTTAATGGCTCACTCACATGGATGCTGCAGCACGTATCTCAACACTAGTCTTTTTTTTTTTTTTTTTTTTGAGACTGGATCTCACATAGCCAGGTTAGCCTTGAGCTTAATGTAACTTCATATCCTTTCTAATAGAGAATAGTATTGCTTGTTTAAATGCACTATGTTTTTTTTTTTTTCTTACTCTCTTAAAGATTTATTTACTTATTTTATGTGTATGAGTACACTGTTGCTGTCTTCAGACACACCAGAGGAGAGCATCAGATCCCATTACAGATGGTTGTGAGCCACCATGTGGTTGCTGGGAATTGAACTCAGGACCTCTGGAAGAGCTCTTAACCAATGAGCCATCTCACCAGCCCCTGTTTTATGCTTTTTAAGACAGTCTCACATGTATCCTGGCTGTCCTGGGACTTACTACGTAGAGTAGGCTGGCCTTGAAGCTCACAAAGGTCCAACTGCCTCTGCCTCCCTGAGCGCTGGAGCTAAAGACATATGTCGCCACATCTAAACGCTATCACTGGATAGGAGGAAAGAAGAATAGAGGGGAGAGAGATCTCTGAATCTAATTTCCTTCCTTTTGTTTCTTCTTTGAGCACAATACTAGCAAACTGCAAGCAAGCCCCTGGATAACCACCACCCACCAACCTTGCCTGCCAGGGCCCCAGCATTACAGACCTTCTGAAAAGTTCCCACAATTCCAAATACCACACAATCGAAGAAACTTCCTGCAGCTGGCAAAACCATGTCACTGCTACAGCCCGATTCGGACCGTCCTAAGCAGCCCATACCCT
Organism: Mus minutoides; assembly: GCA_902729485.2. Lineage (NCBI taxonomy): Eukaryota > Metazoa > Chordata > Mammalia > Rodentia > Muridae > Mus > Mus minutoides. Next base: position 262,579 of record LR753480.1, on the reverse strand, counting down.
ACACCTGGGATTAAAATGGAAGCACATTCTTACAGTGTGTTTTTTCTGAGTTTTAAAAAGAAGCCAGGGCTGGAGAGATGGCTCAGCAGTTATTGCACCGACTGCTCTTCCAGAGGTCCTGAGTTCAAATTCCAGCACCCACATTGCGGCTCACAACCATCTGTAACAAGACCCGATTCCCTTTTCTGGTATCTGAAGACAGCTGCAGTGTACTTACATATAATAATAAATAAAGTAAATCTAAAAAAAAAAAAAAAACAACCCCAAATTCCAAAATTGTCACTATAGGGATTAAAACTAATATTCAGTTTTTAAAAACTTGTTTGTTTGCATGCTTTTTTTTTCCTTTCTTTTTGAGACTGGATCTCATGTAGCCTAGGCTGGCTTCAAACTCCCTAAATAGCTAAGGGTAACCTTGAACTTCTGACCCCCCGCCCCACCAAATGCTAAGACTAACTAAAAGTCTATTCTCCACTGTCATCATGCCCAGTTTTATGTTGTGCTGAGATTCAACCTAGAGTTTCTTCATTCAAATTAGGCAAGCACTCTTCCAACTGAGATACATTCCCCAGCCCTGGCCATTATTCTGCTTGCTGCAGAAGCACACGCAGAAAGATGATAATGTATGGCTCTAACAAAGAAGAGAAGCAGCCTGTAACACCATGACTCAGAGGTAATTATCGACGAGCAGCCTCCACAGCTTTCTGGGCATATTTTAGGAGCAAATCGGAGCGTACTTCATCTTCTAAACTGCTCTTTAGCCTCACAAACATCTTTCTACATTAAATATTTATCAATACTATTTTTAACAAACAAAAAAAAAACCCTCACTTAATTTTCAACTGTAGAACATTTTTTTTCCTTTCCTTTTAAGTTACTGTGCATACAACACAGACCTAAGACTTACACATTCTTAATTATTTCTTCACGAAAAGTGACAAGATGTGAAACTGAAGAGTCTAGGGGTGCACTCTTCTGGCTTCCTGCTCCTCTCTGCTGCCCTCCCCCGCGCCTCTCACCTGCCAGTCAATGCTCTCCTCATGGCTTCCTGGCTGTATGGGCACTTCCCGATGACCACGGCTGACAGGTAGATGGGCTTCTCCAGGAAGTGCATCAGCAGTGCGCCCTGGCATCCGAGGACATTCCACCTTGCCATCTTGTCGCTGCAGGACATGGAGCATGTCCTGTCTCCCCTGCCAGGCTTTACACGAAGTAGCCCCACCTGGTGGTAGGCAGCACCTGGCTCTCTCAAGTCTCCAGTTTCTCCAGGAACACACTTGGCTCCCGTTCTGTATACATCCACCACTTTGAAGCTACCTGAAGCTATTCCATTGGCAGCATCCGGTTCCTCCTTGGTGAGATCAGAGCTGCCGACATCTGGTTTGACTGGACCACTTTCCTGGGCCCCATGGTGAGATACACAATTGGAGAGTGACCTGGCAGGTGTCCCCAGCCTGATCTTCTTGGCTACAGGACTGTCTTCCCAGTTCCTTTTATCTTTAGAATCCTCTAGTTTCTCAGTCCCTTCTACAGGCGAGTGGTTGGCCCAATTTCTGATGACAGGACAGCAAGGCTGCTCTTCAAACTCAAGCTTCGGGATGATTGAGGCATCCCCACCTGCACGAGAAGGAGCCCCTGAACCAGGAATTCTCGGAATGAGTCTCCCTGAGCAGTGAGGGCAATGTGCCTTACAAGACAGCTCAGAGCTGGGTGTGGTGGCGCATGCCTTTAATCCCAGCACTCGGGAGGAAGAGGCAGGAGGATTTCTGAGTTCAAGGCCAGCCTGGTCTACAAAGTGAGTTCCAGGATAGCCAGGGCTATACAGAGAAACCCTATCTTGAAAAACCAAAAAAAAAAAAAAAAAAAAAAAAAGACAGCTCAGTGGCAGAGTGACTGCCTGGCATACAGGAGATCCGGAGTTCATTCGTGTTCTCTCTCTCTCTCACTCTAGGTTGTGTGTGTGTGTGTATATATGTGTGTGTTTGTGTGTAGAGCAAATTATTGGGACCTAATATACACGCTGAACCAGAAACTCTGAGGGTGGGACCCCGAAGTCTGTTTAATAAGCTGAGTAGGCCATTCTGAAGCAAGCTTAAAGACTCAATGGCTTTAAAACAAAGACAATGTGTTTTCTCTGCTGAGCCCAGATGAATTAAGAGGCAGACAGGCGATAGGCCTTGGTAAAGCATAGGCCTGAGGGACATAAGGCCAGGTCTTAATTGCAACCACCATTAAAAAAAGGAAAAAAAAAATACAAACCCCCAAACCACATGCTCATATGCAGGTGTGCACACGGCGTGGCACATGTGTGGAGGTCAAAGGACAACTGCTGGTGCCAGTCCCCACGCTCCTTTTTGTTTGAGACAGAATCCTGTTCCCTGCTGCATACACATACGACGGCAATCCTTTTTGTCATAGGAGTGCTGGGATTATAGGCATGACCTAGTGTGTCTGGCTTTATGCAGGTTCTAGAGATTCAAACTCAGACGGAATGGCTGATGGCAAACACTGAGACCTCCACGGACATTCTTCTTTCCTCAATAATAAATTAACACTAGGGCTGGAAAGGGGGGCTCAGTGGTTCAGAGTGCTTGCTGTTCTTCCATAGGCCCAGGTTCAGTTCCTAGCACCCACATAATCTGTAATTCCAGTTTCAGAGGATCTGCTGGTACTTGTATGTAGGTGGTACACATAAACACCCACATAATCATAACGTAAGTAGCTGGGCGTGGTGGCGCACGCCTTTAACCCCAGCACTCGGGAGGCAGAGGCAGGCGGATTTCTGAGTTCGAGGCCAGCCTAGTCTACAAAGTGAGTTCCAGAACAGCCAGGGCTACACAGAGAAACCCTGTCTCAAAAAACAAAAACAAAACAAACAAACAAAATTAACAGTATATACACATATAAACAAACACGTGTGTCAGGACAGTAAGGTGTGGGTGCTCAAGCCCAAATCCACGTCTCTGAGGTCTGGATGAAGCTCCTTCCTAGACTCCGCAAGTTAGAACTTCTCCATGGAAAGCTGAACATTGAAACAAACATGGAAAGGAATTTCTACCACAAGGAAGTTTAGAAACCATGCTAAACCAGAGTCTCTCAGTCTCCACACCCAGGAGATTTTTGTTTTCTCTTTTGAGATAAGGCCTCAAACTGGTAAGCACTTTACCACAGAGTTACAGCCACTAGCCTGACAACTACTGATTTACAATGAGCAAGGTTTCCCGAGGGCACTTGTGGCCTGAGAGCTGTAAGATGCCTTGGAAAACAGTAATGGCTTATTTCATGGCTGAGTAAATTCGACAAACATTAATCAAAATATCCTCATCTTGGGGATTTTATGATGTATAGTCTCACAGAAAAGACCCAAAGTAAACTACAAGGCCCCGTCCACACCAGTGTCTCTGAAAGCACCGGTGTCTCCATGTTTACAGAGTCCTCATCTCTTCTGTGCCCACAGAAACCAAAGAAAACCTGAGGTCAGGGTAAAGTGCAGACCTGACCTTGAGAAGGAAGCTCTTTCTTCAAACACCAGCCCAATGTGTGCTGCTTTCCCAGTGTGCAAAGTGTACTTGTAGTCTTTATAACCAGAGAGTGGCAAAGGAAAGAGGGACACAGAAGGAGAAATGTCACAGGACAGGCTGCCTGGTTGGCTGACTTACAGAGACCTTACAAGGTGACAGAAACTTTGGAGAATCCACTGGGGCGCAAATCCTACTCTGTAGGCTGAGATGTGATCTCGACAGAATGCCTGAGTGCAGGAGGCTGACTCACACCAATACAATACAAAGGCAAGCGTGGAAAGTAGCTAACCGAGACCCGCGGTCAGAGTCGCACTTGCTAGGCAGCGTGCTCCCTTCCTACAGATAAGCCATGGTGGGGAGCACCACACTGTACAAGGAGCACCACACTGTAAGGTTACTCATGAACAGAGAGTTGTGTCAGTGGTTGAAGAATTTGTTTTCCAGCAAAACATTCCCAGAGGCCTTAAGATCAACAGAGGACTGTCAACTTCTTATTTAAGATCTTAAAAAGCAAAACAAAATCCAATTATCACAATTAACAAAAGGAAGAAAGAACCTAACAGCCCCCCCAACCCCCCCCCAACGTTCCTCCTCCCACTTCTCAGCACACAGTCATCATTCCTCCAGAGCCCCGAGGAGACACCTGGAAGTCATCTCTGCCTTCCTTCACCCTTCCTAAGCAACCAGGAAGTCAGTCAGTCCACTGTCCTCCTGAAGCCTGCTACATTCATTCAACTGTCTCCATCTCATTAATGACCTCTGCCCTCCCCCAAATCACCATATTCTCACCTTAAAAAAAAGATTCTGAGAACCTTTACACTTGAATTACCTACCACACTACTACATACTCTTGCGTTTTCTTGCTTTGCACAGACACCCACAGAGCAGCATGCCGAGTCCCCTGGTCTGGCTAGTCCCTCAGAAGGCTGACATCCTGGATATATCCCTTAGGTCTTCACTCATGCTAAGCAAGCACTGAGTCCTCTTCCTAGACCCTCGTTTATTGCTTTATACTCAGTGTTCCTATTGTGTCCAGTATTAGAGAATACCGGTTCATGACAGGATTGGTGGCTCACTTTTGTAACCTCGGGAGGTCAAGGCAAGGCAGACTAACAGCAGGACTGTGCTACAAATACAAACAGCTCCAGTGTGTGGAACCTGCCTAAATTCCCTACACTTGGGAGACTGAGGCAGAAAGATGGCTGAACTTCAAGGCCAGCCAGGACGACTTAGCAAAAACCTGTGTCACGCCAGTGAGAGAGAGGGCTCAATGTGTAAGCATGTAAGTGTGTAAGTATGTGAGAGGGCTCAGTATGTAAGTATGTAAGTGTGTAAGTATATAAGTGAGAGGGCTCAGTATGTTAGGGTTGCTCGTTGCTGCCAAGCCTAATGAACTGAGTTCCATCTCCAGAACCCACCTGGTGGGAGCAGAGAACTAGTAACTACAAGTTGTCTTTCTATCTCCGTGTATGCACAGCGACACACATACACACACAGTCTCTCTCTCTAAATATGTAATTTAAAAAGTCTCAAAAAGGGGGCTGGTGAGATGGCTCAGCGGGTAAGAGCACTCGACTGCTCTTCCAAAGGTGATAAGTTCAAATCCCAGCAACCACATGGTGGCTCACAACCATCCGTAACAAGATCTGGCTCCCTCTTCTGGAGTGTCTGAGGACAGCTACAGTGTACTTACATAAAATAAAATAAATCTTAAAAAAAAAAAAAAAAAAAAGTCTCAAAAAATGCTAGGCGGTGGTGGCGCACGCCTTTAATCCCAGCACTTGGGAGGCAGAGGCAGGTGATTTTCTGAGTTTGAGGCCAGCCTGGTCTACAGAGTGAGTTCCAGGCCAGCCAGGGCTACACAGAGAAACCTTGTCTCGGAAAAAAAGAAAGAAAGAAAGAAAGAAAGAAAGAAAGAAAGAAAGAAAGAAAGAAAGAAAGAAAGAAAGAAAGAAAGACTTGTTCAATGAATAGATGAATGAATGAAATGGGCTTTAAGATTAGTTACTACAGTAAGACTTTGCGCTTTTGAGCCCCTAATAATTCTACTGTACTTTGTAGGGGTTAAGTTTGAAGATGCCCACTCCTGACTTTGAGAACAGTGTAAGACTCTACACTGCCCTACATCTGCCTTTTGCTTTCCCCCAGAAGCAATGTGACTGTGTATATAAATAGTCACTGCCATTAGTTTTAGCTGTTTTCAGCCAGAATTACCTTTGGAGAAACATCTCTGTGAGCGAGTCAAGCACTGGGAAGCAGGCAACAAAACATTACTCCCAAGGCTTGAGTATACTTACAGGGTGTGTGGCTAGAGAAAAACACAAACGACAGGCCAGGTCTGAGCCTCCACAGTCCTCTTTGGGTCCCTGGAACAAAGATGCTATCCTCTTTCAGGACGGCTGCCAAATGGAGCTGATGGAGAAGGTATCTGAGGGGCACAAGATACCAGAATGAACCGGTAGGCTGGTGACATAGCTCAGGGTACCTTACATGCTGAGGGCCTGGCGAATGCGACAGACACCCCTTGGCTTGATCCCCTTGCACTGGAAAATCAGTTAAATGGAGAAAAAGAATAAACAGCACATTTCTGTGGTAAAGAGAGCACTCTTGTTGGATCACTGAGGGTTACAATAGAACGAGACTAGTCGTGATCTGGCATTATGGGAATGATAGAAAGGAGACCTTTGTAAAGGTTAGGAAGATCTCAGGCTTCACCCTGATCCGCTGAGGTCATAATCTGTGCAGGGAGGGTGGTCATTTTTTCCACTCCCATCCCTGTGCTGGGTTTGAACCCAGTGCTAGGCAAGCACCCCATCATCAAGCTTATACCCCGGGCCCAGAAACCTGGGCTTTAGCAGGTGATTCTGAGGCATACCTAAGTTAGAGAACCACTAACTTATACCCTGAGACATGATCTGCATTAGCTCGAGCTTCCTAGAAATGCAAACCCCATTCCAAGACACGGCCAACCGAGACTATTTGGAGTGTGGCTTTACCTCTGGAAACTCCTTTTGGCTATGATCTCAGCATGGCTGTCATTGAGGATGTCCCCTGTGGCAAAGACAGGACATATATTGTAAAAGAAGACATGGCATTGAGAGAGCCTGGAAGAACATACGGCAGTACCTCCACGCCAGCACTCAGGATGACCATGTTACCTCTTGGAGGGCTCTGACCTTGTGTTTCTCAATATATGGGACCATAAACCCCTTTGGATAGGGGGAAAGCCTACAGGATGAAGTGGGCAGGGTGGGGTATGTCTTTAATCCTAGCATTTGAGAGGCAGAGGCTGGTGGATCTCTGTGAGTCTGAGGTCAGCCTGGTTTATACCGGGAGTTCTAGGCCTGCCAGGGCTATACAGAGAGACTTTGACTCAAACAAACAAACAAACAAACAAACCAGCAAAAATATACAAAATCGTTTAGCTACAAGATGTCAAGAACACCCCTGCCCATGTGATGATGACCAAAATACTTCTGGACAATGCCAAAGACACCTTGAGTACAAAATTGCCAGGGATTGCTGGGTCCACAGCAGTATATGTAATCCAAGGTTTAGGCAGGAATACCATGAATTTGAGGCCAGTCTGAACAACATAGCATTTTATAGAAAAGCCTGGCCTATATAGTAAGATCTTATCTCAAAATACTAAGTTCGGGCTGGTGAGATGGCTCAGCGGGTAAGAGCACCCGACTGCTCTCCCGAAGGTGATGAGTTCAAATCCCAGCAACCACATGGTGGCTCACAACCACCCGTAATGAGATCTGACGTCCTCCTCTGGTGCGTCTGAAGTCAGCTATAGTGTACTTATGAATAATAATAAATGAATCCTTGGACCAGAGAGAGCAGGGACTGAGCAAGTGGGACCGACTGGAGCGAGCGGGGCCGACCAGAACGAGCAGGGTCGGGCCGACCAGAGCGAGCAGGGTTGACTGGAACGAGGAAAAAAAATACTAAGTATAAGCCAGACAAAGTACCCACAGTTGAGAACCACTGATCTAGAGAAACAATTTTTTAAGTGCTTCAAGCTTGAATCTAGGGTCTTACACAGCCAGGCAAGAGCACTGCCCCTGAGCTACTGCCCCAGATTCTCTTAATTTTTAAAAGACACCTTATTGCACTTTATTTATTTTGTATATATGTGCCATGGTGTGTGTGCATGTGACACAAGATGCATGGAGAGGTCAGTGGACAATTCAAAGCCTTCTTCTACCACGTGGGCTCAAGGAATCAAGCTTACCTTGAGGCTTGGTGACAGGCAGGGTTGCACCTTGAAGCTCTGGCTGGCCTGGGGCTCATTAGAACACCACAGAAATCCGCCAGTCTCGGCTTTCCGAGTGCTGGCTGGGCTTACGAGCACGCACCCCCAACCCCGACACTTACTCTATTTATTTATTTTTTTGACACGGGTTTCACTAAGCCAGTCGAGCTCTTCTTCAACTCCACCTGTGGCCCAAACAGGCCTGGAAATTCAGATCCTCCCCCTGCCTCAGCTTCCTAAGCCGCTGAGACTACAGGCTTGTGCCTGTAAGTCAGGGATGGAGATCTCCTATACCACGGCATCATATTCATGCTCATGGTGACACAGTTCCATAGTGGATGTGACATTGTCCTCAAATACAAGAGTCATGGCTAGGAGGATGGGAGGGACTTAAGCATTCTTGCTGATGCCAAAGATCTATTCGAGATTGTTTCCTGGGCTTCAGAAGCTCCAAGGCTGCTCCTTCTCCCTGCTATTAAGCCCGACTGTCTTCCAGATGTAGCATGGAATGACTGAACTCAGGAACCTTTGGTTCAAACATGAGAACGCTGACTGCCTTTCAGAAGCACACGCCTGGGGATTTTCACTCCGACTTGCTTTCTTTTCCTTCTTTTCTCCTGAGGCAGGGAATTTACTATGCTGGTCTTAAGCACCTTTGCCACAGCACCTGGTGTGGGGTTTACAGGGACACACCACCATGTTCAGCTCTGGATTCTCATTTTGAAAAAAATGAATGGTGAGCTGGGTGATGGTGCATACCTTTATTCCCAGTGCTTGGGAGGCAGAAGCAGGAGGACGATCTCTGTGAGTTCAAGGCCAGCCTGATCTAGAGTGAGTTCCAGGATAGGCAGGGCTACACAAAGAATCCCTGTCTCGAAAAACAACAAGAACAACAAAACGAAACCAAAGAATGATTTTCGAATTCCGGGGATAATCAGTGGTAAATGAAGGGTCAGTCGTGCCAACTGTCATGGCCCCATTTCCTTGACAAGGTCAGTATAGACTTAGCACAGAGACAACTGTTTAGAGCCCAGTCTTTGCTTACCGTTCTCTCTCATCTTGGACTGGCCTATGCATTTTGTTCCTGTTCCCATTGAGACAACTTCCTTTGTCACTGAGAAGAAAAAAACAAACAAACAAACAAATCATTAATTAAGCGAGTGAACTCTCCGAGGCTGAACGCTTCCTAGTGTTCCGGATTAATAAGTCCACTTTCCTCCATTCTCTGGAGGATTCCCACTGATGGATTCAACCGGGACGCAGTTCCCTTGGGGTGGTTTGTCACTACCAGAAGTAATGCGCCACCTGGTGGACAAAACGGGGAAAACACCTAACATAGTTCGCATCCCACCCAGTAAGTTCTGTGGTTGCTGACAGGGAGAAAGGGGCTCTCACCTTGCACTTCCTTCTCAGGGATGTCACAAGCTTGGTTAGCTGGAGAATGTATCTTCACCACAGCTGCCAACAAGGTCCACTCACGATTTGGCTCGGGCTTCCCCTGCTTGGGCAGTCTGACGTTATAGTGTGCATAGCACAGCTGAGCGATCTCATCTGCGGTCCACATAGGTGGAGCTGGAGCTGAGGCCACGACAGAAAGCCAAATCCATCAGAGCAGAAAGGAGAAGCAGAGTACATACGATAGAGCCTCACCATCTCTAATGTAGCACCACAGTGCTCAGACTAAGGTTTGTGTTTGTTTTCTTATTAACCTCCTTCCCCTCCCATCTTTAATAAAGAAAATAGTGAAGTCCAGAAGACAAGCTATTTCTTCAAGATCAACACAAATGATAAGTTAATGAATGTGGCTTTTCTGTTTTACACTGTCCTCTCAGATTTCAGCTTGCTTTGGGCATGTCAGCACCCTACAAGGTTTCTTTTGGGACAAATGTTCTTTTCCTCCTTTTGTTTTCCAAACAGAAGAGTGAATCTACCTCACTCCAGCAAGTTTCCAAAGTCTCTCACTGAAAGCTCTTACAACAGTTGTGCTTAAGGGTGTTGGTATGGAGTTATACTTTCTAGGTTTCAATTTCGGTTTTAATACAGATTAACTGTGTGACTCCTGGGTAATTAGTATTCAATCTGTTAAAACATGACTAATAGTATTTTAACATTTTTTTTTTTTTCTTTTCTAGACAGGGTTTTTCTGTGTAACAGCCCTGGCTGTCCTAGGACTTGCTCTCTAGACCTGGGTGCCCTGGAACTCACAGAGATCACCTGCCTCTGCCTCCTTTGTGCTAAGATTAAAGGCATGTGCCACCTAGCTAGTATTTAACATGTCTTATAAATACTTAAAAAGGCAAATGTCTATAACAACGTTGACTGTGATTAGCATTAACAAGATACACTTGGTGATCTGGGAAATGTGTATTGGTGGCGGAAGAGAAGCAACGTAACGGGCACACAAAGCCATTTCCATACAACTTAACAGAACATTAAACAGATCAGATCTGAAAGAGACCTGGGAAGGTTGGCAGAAGAAATTCTCCCACTCTTGGCTGTTAGCGCTCACTGGATATATCTCGACTTCAGTCGATTATATAAACAACTCTGTAGATGAGCTCATGCGATGGCTAGAGATGGCAGAGCATTTGTAGAATAAACAACAGAACTTTTTTTTTTTTTTTCCTGAGCTCTGATGCGATGTTTTGGCAAGGTATTTCTAAGACTTCTGCAAAATGCTGGCACATTTTGCAGTAAATGGTAATGACTATTCTGGCAGGGGCTGACCGAGATTGTCAAGTTTAACGCAGAGAAGTCTTGTATTTCTAGGAGGAATCGCAGAATCCTGTTAGTTCCTGGTAGGCATCACAGAAAAGTTTATTTTATGAAGGTAGACACCTGCCATTAAATTCGAGGTACACATTAGGAACTACAAAACAAGGGGACGAAGCGGTCCAAACTACATCACGTCATTTACGCAGTTGTAGAACATCTCGATATTCTGGGTCCGCTGTAATTCATCTCTACAACCCCTATTTAAAGACCTTGAAGGGCTCCTTCATACGAAGCCGCTCACAACAGGTATTGCTTTGGCTAAAACATAACAGGGCAAAGGTTGAAAAAAAACCCACTTCTTTTCCCACCTTTCCTACCGCAGGGTTGGAGCGCCTAGCAGGGCTGAGAGCCCTCCCCGCGGGAGCAGTGGTCACGGGTCCTCACAGTCTCCCTCCCCCCCCCCGGCCAACTGTGTAGAGCTAACCCCGATCCGGTGTCCCTCACACCCTATTATCCACGCGCCGCACACTCCACCGCTTCCTCCACGCGATGCCCCTCTACCGCCACGCTCGCCGCTTAACCCGGTTGCGCAGCGGAAGTGACACACTAAAGGGCAGCTCCGGTCAAGCTCGGCCCGCAAAGCACGCTGGTCCTTGTAGTCTGTGGGGACGGTGCAAAGGATGCTTAATTCTACTGCCAAGACTTAAAGGGAGGAAGCTGCCTTCGCAGCAACTTAGAGCTATGAAACGACTTAGCTCGCAACTCATCAAAATTTTGAACAGAACTATAAGCAGATCCTCTGACAGTTTCTCACCTCAGTCATAACATATCATGGGCTTGGATGACCTGCCCCACACTCATTTCTCTTATTATTGTTATTCTTCACATTCAGTCTTATGTACATACCCGCATACACATATTTTTAAAGATTTATGTGCGTGTGCCTGTATCAATTGTCAGTTTGTGCACATACGTGCATGCAATGCCCAAGGCAGCTAGAAAAGCGTATCGGGAACTGGATTATGGGTTGCAAGCTGCCTGACATGGGTGCTGGGTAAGAGCAGCAATCACTCCCAGCACTGAGCCAGGTCTGCAGTGCAGTCTAAGTCTGCCTCCAGCAAAAAAGGAACCTGCACTGGATCTGGTCTGGTTCTCCCTCAACTCAAGTCCTAAAGAAAATAAAAGTAATTTTCATGGAAGAAAATGGTGACTTGATTTTTGTTCTCTGGTTGTTTCCATTATTTCAGCACAATGGCTCATACTGAACAGACATTAATATACATTTGCTAAAGATTATGACTGCAGATGGGGCTGAGAGGTTGGCTTAGGAGTTAAGAGCACATCCTGCTCTGGTGGGGCTGACCTTTGTTTCTCAGCCTCCGTGCTGGGCAGCTTACAATGCCTGTAACTCTGGCTCTAAGAGACCCAACATCTCTGGCCTCAGCGGGCACCTGCACTCTAAATGCGCGCACACACACACACACACAAACACACACACACACACACACACACAAATAAAAATAAATCTTAAAAGAATACAATGACAGAGCTCTAATTAGACCACTCATTAGACCAGCAGTCTGGGGAAGAAAAAGTAACATTGCATAGGTAAAGAGAGAAATGGTTTATTTAGTAACAAGGAATAAAAAGAAATTCTTTAATTCTTCTCTCTTGTGGTTGGACTGCAGTGGCCAGATGGACGGTGCCACACAGGAATAGCTCCCTTAGACCAGATCTGCTGAGATGCAGATGCCATAGTTGCATGTGTCTTCTAGACAGAGGGGCTGGCCTCTGTGCTCTCTGGGGTTTCAGTGGTCGCTGCAGTTTCCTTCTTGTCTTCAGGCTTCATGGCAGGAAACAGAAGTACTTCCTAGAGAAGAGGAAAGAGAAGTACTTCCTAGATAGAGCAGAGCATCCGCTGGTGTTCAGAAGCACTGAAAGCCGGGCACACTGGAACTCAGGAGGCAGAGGCAGGCAGACCTCGGTGACCTGACTTCCAAGGCCAGTCTGGTCTACATATGGTTAAGTTCCAGAACAACCAGTCTATGTAGTAAGACCCTGTCTTTCAATAACAGGGCACTATGGATTTTTCCCCTGCTATCCTACTTTTGCTGTTGCCTCTGTTGTTACGAAATCCAGAAATACACACCCAGCCAAGGGCACAGAACCTGCTAGGGTCCCATGCCAAAAGAATGTAAAGTTGAGTTTCTGGGGCTAGAGAGGTAGCTCAGCAATTAAGAGCACTTGTTCTTGCAGAGGACTGAGCTGTGGTTCCCAGCAGATACATGGTGCCTCATAGCCATGTGTAACTTGTTTTATGGGATCTGACATTTCTTCTGGCCCCTGCAGGCACAAGGGATGCTTGTGGTGTAAATGAGCCATATGTATACTTCTTTTTTTTTTTTTTTTTTTTTTTAAATTATTTTGTTTTACGAGTGAACCTCAGCTGAGTGGTGATGGCATAGGCCTTTAATCCCAGCACTCAGAAGCCAGAAGCAGGGGGATCTCTCATTTTGAAGTCAACTTGGTCTACAGAGTGAGTTCCAGAGTAGCCAGGGCTACAAAGAGAAACCCTATGTGGAAAACCAAACAAATAAAAACAAAACAAAAAACAAACACAAAACCCAAACTAAAGCAAACCAAAAGTGACCTTCCTCCTAGGCCTCCACCAACATAATCCCTGTGTTCTGGAGGCAGAGGCAGGAATATGAACATCAAGGTCACTATAAACTACCGATGGAGTTCCAAGAGAGCCGAGGCTACGTGAGATCCTGTCTCACCAAGAGTAATAACACCAGCAAAACCATTCTTCACACCTCACAGATGGACTGACTTAAGGTAAAACACGTAGAGAGGACTTAGCATTTCCCTGGATACTGAAGAAAAGCAAACCATTAATACCCTCCTCCTGTCTCAAGCAGGAAAGACGAAATTCCTGTAAGGCCACATGCTCCCTAGTCTTCTCCCGTAGAGTGGAAGAGAACCTTTTAAGCCTCTCCTTTCTTTTCCAGGCCTTCTATGTTCTCTCCAGAACAGTGGAGTTCTGGGGAAGCAGGCACTGGGAGGCCCGTGCATACATACCTTGATATTGTTGGAATCTGTGAGAAACATGGTGAGTCGATCGATACCCATGCCCCAGCCGGCTGTTGGGGGCAGCCCATATTCCAGGGCAGTGCAGAAGTTCTCATCTATGAACATGGCCTCATCATCACCAGCAGCCTTGGCCTAGAGTAAGTAAGAGTCAAATGTTCAAAAGGATGCAAGTCTTCTAGTCAGTGGTTCTTACCCTTCCTAACGCTGACCCAACCATAAAATTGTTCTAGCGTTTCTCTATAACTGCTATTTTGATATTATGAATCATAATGTAAATGTTTGATATGAGAACCCCAAAAAGGGCTCAACCCACAGTTCTAGGCCATCTCAGTGTTCATATGAACACATCCTAACTTTCAGAAGGGGCACCAAAGGTGCCCAGGACATGGGGCTGGTGAGATGGCTCAGCGGGTAAGAGCACCCAACTGCTCTTCCGAAGGTGATAAGTTCAAATCCCAGCATCCACATGGTGGCTCACAACCATCCGTAATGAGATCTGGCGCCCTTTTCTGGAGTGTCTGAAGACAGCTACAGTGTACTTACATATAATAATAAAAAAAAAGGTGCCCAGGACAATTTCTGATCAACTTGCTGGAAAATGATTTCCAGAGACCTCAGAGATGAAATCCATATTTTAAGTTGAATGTGACAGTACATATCTATAGTTCCAATTACTTGGAAGGCTGAGACAGAGGATTGCCAAGAGCTGGAGGCTAGCCTGGTTTAAATAACTAACTCTAGGCCAGCCAAGCCCGAACAGTGAGATCTTGTCAAAGGCTAAGGGAGGCAGGTAGTCCTCATTATTTTATACAAATAATATACAGTATTTTTAAAAAAAACATCTGTCTTCTTAAATCTGCTTGGGGATTTGGGACTCCAAATAGACTAGTTCTCAGCTACTACAGTATGATACTTAAGCGTCTTTCTCTAGGTCCTGAAACCAGCCATCATGGCAGAGATAGCCAGAACTACATAGAGATTCTGTTTCAAGAAACAAAGCAAGCCGGGCGTGGTGGCCCATGCCTTTAATCCCAGCACTTGGAAGGCAGAGGCAGGCGGATTTCTGAGTTTGAGACCAGCCTGGTCTACAGAGTGAGTTCCAGGACAGCCAGGGCTACACAGAGAAACCCTGTCTCAAAACAAAACAAAACAAAACAAAACAAAACAAAACCCAAAAAGAAACAAATCAAAACAAAACAGCAATACCTGCCTCCAACCAAAAAAAGAAGAAAGGTATAGTTTAAGAAAAGGTATGCCCTTGCTAAATGTATTTTTGAGGTAAGTGTCCAAATATAGACAATCTTGAACTCACTTTATGTATTGTATAATAAAAGCCAGGGTGAGTGGGTGTGGTATGCAGCCCTGTAACCCCAGCCCTCAGAGGCAGACAAGAGGGTCAAGGATTCAATGCAGCCTTATCAACCCGAGACTGTCTCAAAGACAAAAAGAGCAGCTCTACTTTGAATGGGACTTCCTCCTGCAAAGCCTCTTTATGAGCTGGAAAGTTGGCTCAGTGCTAAGAGATGCTCTTCCAAAGGATACAAGTTTGATTGCCAGTATGTGTGTGTATGTGTATGTGTGTGTCTGTGTGCACACAGACACACACAGACACACACACAGTGGCTCACAACCATCTATCTTTAACTCCAGTTCCAGGGATCCAAAACCCTTTCCTGCCCTCCTGAGCATTGTGTGCACACTTGCAGGCAGTCAGCACACACACACACACACACACACACACACACACACACACACACACACCCCAATACTAGGTAAAACACCAAGAAAATGTCCAGCAACACAGGGTTAAAGGCGGTGCTTCCTGGTGTGAGCTCGAGGGTAAAACAGATGCGAGTCTCACTCACTCACCTTGGCCTGCTCTTCAAACAGCTGTCGCTGCCGCACGGGGTCATTCAGCTCAGTGTAGGCATTGCATATCTCCTTCTTCATGACAAACAGCTCAAAGCGCTCTGTGAGACCCTCTTTGGAGCGGTGCCTGGGGACACGAGACCACAGAGGATGAATATTCAGAGCTCTCATGACCCAAAAGTTGAAACCCGAAGCCTCATCAACTTTCAGCCCAATCTCTGGTACCAGAGCAAAGGTGAGAGAAACAAGAGACTTGACTACACTCCTGAGAGGCACTGGGACAGACGGAACCCAGGCCCTCCTGCTCTGCTCATACTCTGGGCTGCCCACTTGTTTTGGTCAAGGAGGTATTGGCAAAGGTCTTGTTGAGGCTTGTTCTTTTGGGATGCCTGCCTTGAGAACCCAACCACCATGCTGACAACAGACTACTGCCAGAGAGATCACGTGAAGAGGCCCTGACAGGATTTCCATCTTAGATACTGTATCAATGCATGTCACAGAAAGACCACCACCAAGTCAACACAGGACACCAAAAACCTCTATTGCCGGGCGTGGTGGCGCACACCTTTAATCCTAGCACTTGGAGGCAGAGGCAGGCGAATTTCTGAGTTCGAGGCCAGCCTGGTCTACAGAGTGAGTTCCAGGATAGCCAGAGAAACCCTGTCTGAAACCCCCCCCAAAAAACCCCCCAAAAAACAAAAACAAACCCTTTATTACTTTATACCATTAAGTACTGTTTTTTGTTTTT
>LR753480.1:180307-246272 GCA_902729485.2 Mus minutoides | reverse complement strand
AAAAAAAAAAAAAAAAAAAAAACCCAGTACTGAAGATTGAACCGAAGCCTAGATTCATGTGTTAAGTAAATGTTCTACTGCATAGGTACAGCCACAGCAGCCCAAGCCCTACTTGAGGGTTTTCATGCAGTAACAATCTTACCATTTGGCCAAAGGACTCATGATCTGAGGGTGATCACAGATGAAGGTAGGACTGATGCACGTCACTTCGAGGAACTCTCCAACAAGCTTAATGAGAAAGCAGAGCAGAGTTAGACATAGCTCTGAACACCACTGACAGTCCAGCCCAAGGGAAGGGTTTATTTAACTCCTTACACATGAGTTCACCTTGTAGCTTTTTCAAAGGACAGAGTTTTGAGTAAGATAATATACACTATTTGGCAGAAGAGAAATACTGTATTTCAGAGCTCCTTTTTCCTTGTATTTCTTTTTTTCTCATTAATTTTACCCACTTTCATCCTGATTGTTGTCTCACCTGGTTCTCCCGTCTCCCTCCTCGGCGCCCCTCGCCTTCTCCCCTGGAGATCCCTCCACCCTGGCACATCAAGTCTCCCACTGTGGCTGGACAAGGCAGCCCGGTTAGGCGAATGGGATCTGGGGATGGGGATTGCGCCACCCCTTCCTGGCCTTGGCCTGCTAAGTGAGTACTTTACCACTGAGCTACACCTCCCAATCCCAATTCAAAGTTTGAGTTCTCCCGTTCCTCTGTGAGGCTTCTCCCAGGGGATCCACTTCCTAGGGGTGAGGGTGCTGGTAAGTCCTGGATGAGCACAAGCGTGGTCTCTTGCCTTATCAAGAAGCCTGGCCGTAGTCCGAGGTGGGGGGCATTCAACAGCTTTTGCAACACAAATATCATCAAGAATTTTTCGAGTTTCTGTGACAGAAATGTGTAAGTTAGGACAGGGAACATCACTGTGTAAAATGTCTATAAATACAACACATGGGACATTTTAGCTCTAACCCAAACAAATCTAGAGCTGAACAAGAAGGAAGGCCACATGGTGGAGTGTAGTATTTTACCTTCAGTTTCAAAGAGACTGGTTTCTGGCAGTTTGACACCCAGGGCTTTCTCGAGCTCTTCGACCATGCTGATTCTTCGGAAGGGCGGGGTGAAGTCGACCTCGAAGGCTTGGCCTTCTGGCCCATCTGGGTGGTAGGTGATCTTGTAACTGCCTGTAATGCTCTTCACCATCCCTGGGAAAGAAAGCAGCCCTCTCATGGACTGAGAACAGGAAGCTCTCCTCTAAAGGCAGCACAGCAGTCTTCCACACACGAGTATGAGCTGAAGGCAGCAGGACTCACCCGACAGCATCTTCTCTGTGATTTCCATGAGGTCGTGATAGTCTGCGTAGGCCATGTAGAACTCACAGGTGGTGAACTCAGGATTGTGAGTCAAATCAATTCCTTCGTTCCGGAACTGGCGCCCAATTTCATAAACCCGGTCAATGCCACCAACCACCAGCATCTACCAAAAACCACACGGCCACAGTCATGTGTTGGCAGCCCTATATGCTCCTGGGAACTAACTGCATTTCATAGCTTAGGTATGCTCTCCATTCAAAATGCCCAGTGCCCTGCTGTCTTTAGACATCAACTTGCTTTTGATTTTATTTGGCTGTGCAGGACTCCCAAGTCTCTTCCTGTGTCTTTGCTATTTCTTATTTGTTGGGTCTGAGTTCCTCCAAAGCCTGTCCACCTGCCAGACACACTAGTGACATGTCAGCATGGAAGCTACCAAAGGAAGGTGTAGGTATTACACAGAACTCACTGTGGTGAGGGAACCAGAGGCAGTCATCTTTCAAACAGGCTACTGAAATTCTAGTGCAGTGACCTGTGCCCAGTAGGTGACAGTGATATGACCCGCATCCTTTCCAGGCAGGACTTGCTGGCCTTTAAGGCTATTGTGGCTTTCTTACACAGGTGAATACATTTGGTCTTGCTTTAACTTGTTACATATCTGCAACTAAGAATCCTGGATGGCAGTCTTTGGTACTTATACTGATAATTTGAAGAGATTTAGTTTAATTTTCTAGAAAGAATTTAAGACTAGCAAAAGTTCTTTTTTTTTTTTTTTTTTTTTTTTTTTTTTTGGTTTTTCGAGACAGGGTTTCTCTGTATAGCCCTGGCTGTCCTGGAACTCACTTTGTAGACCAAGCTGGCCTCGAACTCAGAAATCCGCCTGCCTCTGCCTCCCAAGTGCTGGGATTAAAGGCGTGTGCCACCACGCCCGGCTGCAAAAGTTCTTTTATGAAAGACTAAACAGAGAGGGACTGGGATGTGGTTCAGTGGTAGATTTCTTTTCTTTTCTTTTGAGATAGGGTCTCACTGTATAGCCTTCACTGGCATAGAACTCATCGTATAGATAGGAGTTAAGGGATCTGCTCGCCTCTGCCTCCTGAGTGAGGCATTAAAGGTGTTTGCCACCATGCCAATTGTAGAGTTTTTGAAGAAGGAAGGAAGGAAGGAAGGAAGGAAGGAAGGAAGGAAGGAAGGCAGGCAGACAAAACTGAGATCTAATCCGAGGAAGACTGCAGTTAAAGCTTTAACTGGAACAGCATTGTGTGTGCACTTGTACAACACGACGCCTACAATCCTCAGCTGCTTCCAAGGAAATCACAAACTACAGAACTGGAGCCTTCTCCCGGCTGCTTTATCTAACTTCACTGCTCCTTATTGCAGTCAGGACTGGTCTGGCCAGTCATCTTTCCAGCCTCCTTCTACTGGAAGGAGGCAGGGTGTGTGGCTTTTAACTACCTTGTGGTAGAGTTCTGGAGCAATTCTCATATACAAGTTCATGTCCAGCTCATTGTGATAGGTGATGAAAGGCTTGGCCACAGCTCCCCCGGGAATGATGTTCATCATGGGAGTTTCGATCTAAAACAGACAGAAACAAACAGTTCTTAGATAACCAGAGGCCTTGAGGACAGTACATTCTTTGCATGTAGCATAGTCTAGGCCTGTCACATAACAAAGAAGATGAACAGACTATTTGACTCATTAGAACCGCATCTCCATTCCTATTAATAACACAGTACTGTAAATGCTGACAGGCTGTAAGAGGAACTATAAATGAATGCTGCAGCTTTTAGGTTTAATTTACTGTGGTGGTTTGAATGAGAATGGTCCCCATAGGTTTAAATGTTTGGTTTCTAGTTGGTGAGACTGCGTGGAAAGGATCAGGAGAAGGTGTGGCCTCTATGGAGAAGATGTGTCCCTGGGCATGAGGTTTTGAGGTTTCAAAAGCCTATGCCAGGCCCAGTGTCTGTGTGACTGTCTGTTCTTTCTCAGTCTTTCTGCCTGCAACCTGTGGACCAGTGTATAAGCTCTCAGTCCCAGGCCCGCCTGCTTGTCTGCTGGCATACTTCCTGCCATGTTGATTCTGGACCAACCCTCTGAAGCTATAAGCCACCAAGTAAATACTTTCCTTTATAAGAATTGTCTTGGTCTTAGTGTCTCTTCACAGCAACAGAACAGTATCTGAGGCATTTACAGTATTTACTATCTACATCCTTTAAGAAGCATCAGAGGGTTGGAGATGTCAGCTGTTAAAAGCACATACTGCTCTTGCAGAGGACCCAAGTGCTCTGGTCTCGAAAGGCACTGGCATTCCCATGTACAAACCTACACATACATACATGTCGTTAAGAAGAAAGAGGCTAAGAGTTACAGAAGACGCTGGGCATCCTCCCCTATCCTTTGCATGTGCACATAGACACATGCACCAGCATGCAATGTACACATAAAAAGAGCAGGTTTATTAGAGTGCACATAGCATGACTACAATTTGTATTTAAACCAAAAATAAAACTCCTCCAAAACATTTACATGTGTACTCCATATGTAGAGAGAATACATATGTATTTAGAGTATCTGTGTGTGCCTATATCTACCTGCCTATACCTCCTAAGTGCTTGGACTAAAGGGTGCCACACTACCTGGCTTCTAAAGATATATATATATTTTTTTTTTGGTTTTTTGAGACAGGGTTTCTCTGTATAGCCTTGGCTGTCCTGGAACTCACTTTGTAGACCAGGCTGGCCTCGAACTCAGAAATCCACCTGCCTCTGCCTCCCGAGTGCTGGGATTAAAGGCGTGCGCCACCACGCCTAGCTTTCTAAAGATATATATATATATTTTTTTAAAGATTTATTTTATTTATTATATGTAAGTACACTGTAGCTGTCCTCAGACACTCCAGAAGAGGGAGCCAGATCTCGTTACAGATGGTTGTGAGCCACCATGTGGTTGCTGGGATTTGAACTTATCACCTTCGGAAGAGCAGTCGGGTGCTCTTACCCGCTGAGCCATCTCACCAGCCCCCTAAAGATATTTTTAATGCTACAGACCCTCCAACATTACTGAAAGTGGCATCATTAGCACATGGATGGTGCATTATTTTGAAAGCCTGCCCAATGAGCACTAAACAGGTAGAAGAGACACTGCTCAGGCATGATGGAACCTGGCAGGGTATGCTATGTAAAAGAAATACGGGACAGTGAGAGACAAGCCCAGTAAGGCTGGCACCATTCCAGGTAAAGAACCCTTCACCCTCATCACCTCTAGGAAGCCCAGCTCATCCAAGAAACTTCTTATGTATGTGATGATTTTAGAGCGGACGATAAATTTCTGCCTCACAAAGTCGTTCAGGATCAAGTCCAAGTACCTCTGACGATACCGTGTTTCCTAAAACAAAAGCAGCGAGCGGTTAGAGGGCAGCACTTTCTGTGATGGCTATGGGAGGAGGCACGAGTCTGAGATCAGCTGGGGGCCTCACCTTGTCTTTGAGGCCAAAGTGCAGATGAGGCAGCATGTGCAGGCAGGGGGACAGCAGCGTGATCTCCCGGGGGATGATGCTCAGCTCGCCCTTCTTGGTTTTCCCGGGATTGCCCTCAACTCCAATTATGTCTCCCCGGCGCAGTTTGTTATTGATATGAACAAATTCCTCCTCTGATTTATAATTCCTGGGTGAAAGGAAAAGTAACTTAATGTTACAAATTAATACAGACTTAGGAAACCTTCACTCAGAGTCCCTGCTTCAGGGACAACTGCTGGAGGGATTCCTTTATGTTTACTGTCCTTTAAGTAAGAACAGATATTTATTGCTAGGTCTTTCCACAACCTGCCACTCAACTGTACCCAACCATGTCCCACTGCTCCATATCCTAGCTCTAAACGACAATGGGAAAATAGGACCACACTAGCCTGTGTCTTCACCAGCCTGTCCGTTACGCTGGGGTGTGACACAAGTCATTTTTTTTAGTTTGTTTGGTTCTTGTCCCCCCCACCCCCCATGGTTTCTCTGTAGGCCTGGCTTTCCTACAGCTTTCTCTATAGAATAGGCTGGCCTCGAACTCAAGAGATCCACCTGCCTCCTGAGTGCTGAGATTAAAGGCCTATGCCACTACCACCAGCAATACAAGATCTCTGTGTATTTCTGTGTACCTGGAGTTGGCCATGACTTGTAATTTGACCCCCTCTCCTCGCAGGTCATAGAAGATGAGCTTTCCTCCAGAGGCTCTCTTGGCATGGATGCGGCCTAGAGAGAAAACATTGAATACACTGAGAGGAGAAACCTCTTGAGCGTTCTGTGCAACACGGATCACAATAATCTGGGTGTGGCTCGGGGTCTGCAGCCTGCCCTCTTCTTCAAGTCAGTGATTTCCACTAAACCAGTCACGGCTGTACAGGAAGACCTCTCCAAAGATGGTCAGTGGATTCTTGGATGATGGCAGTGGTATTGACAACACGGATTTCAGGTCTTCCTGAATCTTTACATAAAAATTCAGTAGAGAGGGACTAGATAGGCTAAGCCAAGCCCACTAATAAATGTCATGCCGGGAAAGGCCAGGTACAGTAGCACACTTCTTTCCTCCCAACTCTTGGGAGGCAGAGCAGTTTCCAGCCAGGAGGTCCCTCAGAGGCCACCCCTTCCCCAGAAACATCCCCTCATCTAGAATTCCACCCATGTCTCAGGGCTACTCAATTCTCTGTGAGTAGATAGAAAGGCACTGTCTCCAGTAAAGGAGCTTCAACCCCAGTTGGGACAGTGCAGCATGAGATCTCAAGTTTGAGGCCAGCCTAGGGTATACAGCATGATCTGGACTCAAACCCAAAAGGGGCAGAGGGCACACGACCAGCCCAGGCTCTCGTCTGTATTAGCATAGAAGCCTGCCCTTGTGAGCTGAGAGGCGAGTGAACTGTCAGGGACCTGCCTACCTGCCACTTTAAGGGTGACATCAGTCAGGTGGTCCCCAGGCTGCAGGTGACTATATTCTTGGATGAACTGAGTGAGTGAGATGTCCACGTGAAACTTGTGGGGGTATGGGTCCTCCCCGCTGACCTTCAGCTGCTGGACTGCTTGACTTCGGATCTTGTAGTATTGCTGTTAAAAAAAAAAAAAAAAAAAAAAGAAAAAGAAAAAAGAGCTAGTCCTTCGGAAGTGGAACCCTGTCAGGGGTGGCTTCTTTAGCCGAGTATCACATTAATTCCGTTCCTCGTCGCTATGACAGAATACCTTACAGGAGTATTCTAGCTTAAGAGAATATGGTTACAGCCGGGAAAGCAAGACAGCACAGTGGCTTGTCCGGGCCTTCAGAGGCTTATGAACGCCATCTCTGCAAATGAGGCAACACACACACACACACACACACATGTTGGGAAGAATGAAGCTGAACCGCAACCCATTAAGACTCGCCAGCAGGGGGCTGGTGAGATTGGCGGCTGGAGAGACTGCTCAGAGCACTGACTGCTCTTCCGAAGGTCCTGAATTTAAATCCCGGCAACCACATGGTGGCTTACAACCACTTGTAATGAGATATGACCTCTCTTCTGGTGCATCTGAAGACAGCTACAGTGTACTTATATATGAAATAAATAAATAAATCTTTAAAAAAATGAATGTAGATTCACAGAATGAATTTAAAATATAAGGCTCAACAGAATTTAAAAAAAAAAAAAAAGGAGGTTCACCCAAAATAACAAAACTTAATTGCTATAGACAGTCTCTTTTGTGGACTGCACCTGCGTGGTGAAGTGACTTTCTTAATTATTCTTCTGGCCACACATTAGACTCTTCCCTTGGGCATGCTCAGCAAATTATAAAGTGCAGCTATGAAGTAGTTTACCACAGGGGCTGTGCAATGGTTTGTGTAAGCTTGGGCCAGGGAGTGGCACTACCAGGAGGTGTGGCCTTGTTGGAGTAGGTGTGTCTCTGTGGGTGTGAGCTTTAATACCCTAGCCCTAGCTGCCTGGAAGGGAGTCTTCTGCTAGCAGCCTTCATATGAAGATGTAGAACTCTCAGCTCTGCAGCACCATGCCTGCCTGGATGCTGCCATGCTCTGACCTATAAGCCAGTCCCAACTAAATGTTGTCCAAAAAAAAAAAAAAAAAAAAAAAAAAGGTTGTCCTTTATAAGACTTGCATTGGGGCTGGCGAGATGGCTCAGCGGGTAAGAGCACTGACTGTTCTTCCGAAGGTCCTGAGTTCAAATCTCAGCAACCACATGGTGGCTCACAACCACCCGTAATGAGATCTGATGCCCTCTTCTAGTGTGTCTGAAGTCAGCTACAGGGTACTTACATATAATAATAAATAAATCTTTAAGGAAAAAAAATGTCCACTCTTCACCATCGAGGCATCTCTCCAGCCTGTTTCCTTCTCTACTGTTAACAGTGGCAGATTAGCCTTGGAGTGATATAAACAAAGGGCATGGCTGTGCAGGAATGTATTTTGCCAACTAATAGAAGCTCTAGTCTATCTTGAGGGAGGACACCCTACTGTCATTGCTAGAGGCTCAGCTACTTCCACAGAAGTAGTTACTTAAGGCGACTGGCCTCTCGAAATTGCCTGCTTAGACTTATATTAAAAACTCAGGGTTACAGCCGGGCGTGCTTGTGCATGCCTTTAATCCCAGCACTTGGGAGGCAGAGGCAGGTGAATTTCTGAGTTTGAGGCCAGCCTGGTCTACAAAGTGAGTTCCAGGACAGCCAGAGCTACAGAGAAACCCTGTCTCGAGAAAACAAAAAAACTCAGGGTTAATCTCAGCACTTGGGAGGCAGAGGCTGGCAGATTTCTGAGTTCGAGGCCAGCCTGGTCTACAGAATTGAGTTCCAAGACAGCCAGGGCTACACAGAGAAACCCTGTCTTAAAAAAAAATCACTCAGGGCTGGGCATGGTGGTGCACACCTTTAATCCCAGCACTTGGGAGGCAGAGGCAGCTGAATTTCTGAGTTTGAGGCCAGCCTGGTATACAGAATGAGTTTCAGGACAGCCAGGGCTACACAGAGAAACCCTGTCTCAAAACAAAAACAAAACAACCCCAACAACAACAACAACAAAAACACTCAGGGCCTATGCCATTAACAAATGGCATACACCGCCCTCCCAATTCTCTTGCTGGTTCAAGTTCTTATTTATCTTATTAGTCACTTGGTCTCTCCTGCTGTCGAAGCTCTCCGTGTCTGTCTAGTCATCCCAGTGGCCCAGGGGAACTCACATTTGGGTCCAGAGACTCCTCCTCAGCACCCACGCCATTGTCAACAGTGTGGTTGGTAGCAGAAGCAGTCTGGTTTAGCTGTTTCTCACTGAGCTCTTTCTGCTTGGCCTCCTTCTCTGCCAGTTTCTTCTCAGCTTTCAGACGCCTCTTCAGCTCACTGTTGGGAAGATGACAGCACCCAGTGTGACAGCTGCCTCAAGAGCCCTCTGTCAGAAGTTCCACTGCCACTTTCCAAACGTGTGACAGCCTGGGAAAGTGTTCCTGCTGCGTCCCACACCCACAAGCGATCTTACTGCCCACCTCTAACCGTTAGTTACTAAGCTATTTATGGAAACAAGACAAAAAGAAAACCTAAGCTTTGAACAAAGATACAACAGGTCATTTTCAGTCTCCACTTGGCATCAGAAACCAACTGGAGGGGGCTGGTGAGATGGCTCAGCGGGTTAGAGCACCCAACTGCTCTTCCTAAGGTGATGAGTTCAAATCCCAGCAACCACATGGTGGCTTACAACCACCCATAACAAGATCTGACGCCCTCCTCTGTTGCGTCTGAAGTCAGCTACAGCATACTTAGGAAGAATAAGAAATGAATCCTTGGACTGGAGAGACCAACCGGAGGGGGCGAGACTGTCCGGAGCGAGCGGAGCAAGCGGGGACGGCCGGATGAGGGGGGGGGGCGTACGGGGGTGGCCGGGGCGGCCAGGAGCAAGTGGGGCTGGCTGGAGCGAGTGGAGCCGGCGGGAGCGAGCAGGGTTGACCGGAACAAGGGAAAAAAAAAAAAAAAAAAAGGAAACCAACTGGAATCAAGATACTCAAAAGTGAAGAAGCCCACATTTACCAGTTTATGCAAGTACTGGAACAGAGATTTTCCAGAAAACCTGCAGGATAAACTTTTAAGCTCTCCGACACTAGATACTGCATCCTGGTAGTTTGGTATCCCTAGAAGATGAAGTCCCTACAGTACCACTTAAAGGTGTGACAAGGTAATACCTCTGGCTCTGTCAGCTTTCTGGTTCTCCTAGAGAAGTGGGCTAGACTGTGGAGAACTGGTCTTCAGAGCTTGAAGACACAATCTCTTCAAGAGATAATTCCAGAACAACTGTCAAAGACTGGTTGGTAGAGTGCTTGCCCGGCATGCACAAAGCTGCACATCTGTAAACCCAGAACTTGGGAGGTGCAGGTAGGAGACCACAGGTGTAAGGTCATCTACAGCTACACAGTGGATTTGAGGCCAGCCTGAGACCCAGCTCTGACACTAACCAGAATGGACTGCTATACGAAGCAGCAGGATACAGGTAATATCATGCTATGTTTGTAGTCAAACTGCCTAGTACTAAATTCTAAAACACTAACCACTTGAATGGCATTGAGCAATTGACTTATCATCATCTAGAAAAAGGAAGGAAGACACCCTCTCACCAGTTGTGAGGACTGAGATGTTAACAAGAAATGATCGGGTCCCAGAGTGTAGTTAGGGCTCAAAAGTGGGTTCTAGGTCTCTCACTACTTAACTCTTCACATTCTACCTCCAGGACAAAAACCCAGACAAATCTGGATCCATCTCTAGTCAAGTCTCTCATCATCCAAACTTTAAACATGTTACCCGAAACTCAAGACAATGGGGGCAACTCTGTGACCCTTGACCTGAGCTTGCTATCTGAATCCAGGAAAAATAAACTGACACAGACAAGAATATCTTCGTTATTCAAAGAGAATTTATGGATGGATCATTCTTTACAGCTGATCAGTCTTCAATAGTGAATTATGGCAAGAGATTCTAAGCCATGCTTGCATACTGTCTGGCTTTAGAACACAACCTTCACTTTGTTTGTTTGTTTTGAACTATTGGAGCTTAAACCCATGGGTCCAAGTATGCTAGGCAAGAGGTTCCCCCCAAGCTCCTTTTTTATTTTGAAATGAGACTGCTAAATTGTTCGATCTGCCCCTGAACTTGCAACCCTCTTCCCTTGGCTTCCCAAGCGCCTGGGATTACAGATATGCAACACTGACTGCTCTTTGCCCTATCTTTGTTTTCCATACGAATTTAGCGAAATTTAAAGAAAAGAACTTGATTATCTTTAAGTAAAAAATAATTGTGAAAGCTTCAAAACAAGTCTTTCTAGATACAATCTGTCTTGCATTCATCTTTCTAACAGTCCGGTGGTCCATCATTCTGTAATTCAGTGAGCAAGCTTTTAAGGCTATCTGGTCTTCCCCCAACCCCCATCCCAATATTAAGATAAAGTCTCTTTTCCGCTTCATTCAGGATTTGCTCTTGTAGATTATAAGGACAGTCTAAAAGAGACCCTAAAGGTAGCACCAAAACTAGGACAAAGTTGATAAACAAACCCCAGAAAGACAAAAAGGGGGAAAATTAACTAGCATTAGAAATTCCTTATTTCAGGCAGGGTGTTGTAGCACATGCCTGTAATCCTAGCGTGGGAAGCTAAAACAGAACGACCTTTAGTTTAGGGCCAGCCTTCATTACATAGTAAGTATGAGTACAGCCTAGTCTATATAGGAAGATCCTGTCTCAATAAACAAAAATTAGTCAAAGGGGGAAAAAGAAAGAGAACAGAGAAGGGACTACAGGGAGAAGGACTCTGAGCTCATAAAGTAAGAGGGGAGTCTTAGCTTGGGCAAGAGAGCTCTGCTTCTTTAACATGTCCAGAGACTTAGCCAGCTAACAGACCCTGAAGGAAAGATTCTGCTCCCTGAGCAGTAAAGAAGGTAATGGGCACCAACCTTCTTCTATCAGAAAGTGGCTGGTCCTTGTGGAGCGTTGTGAAAGGAGCAAGGTGGCCCAGTCGAAGTTCCCTCTGACCCCATTCTGCCCATGAGGTTTGGCGCAGGGCCCCCCTAACAAGTCTGACAGCAGCTTGTATCAACATGGCGGAACACCCTGGAACTACCGATTACCACCACCTAGCAGGAAACAGAGATGTGTAATCAGAGGGGACCAAGAGTATACACCCACTCATCCCGCACTCCTGGGGAGGGGAGCCATGATTTGTACTAATGTGCAATGTCCCTCTGAACTTCAGTCCCTCCTGACAAACATCTGCAATGCTCTTAGTCCTATTATAGAAAAAAAATGTTTCATATCTGGGATTTGAACCCCAAATGCAAATCAATCAGTAGCCTATCTGCAGAAATGCTCACAACTTCCTAAGGTATAGAAGGTAACACGAGGGGCTCTGAAGTGTGGTCTCTCTCCCCCGAGGACGGAATCCTGGTAACAGGATGACAGTGAAAACACCAAACGCAGATTTTAGGCAGTCCCAGCTACTCTGGAGTGTGGGAGGGATCATTTGAGCCTAGGAGTTTGAGAACAGCCTGAGGAACCCTGAAACCCCTTCTCAGATAATAAACAAAGCACACAGAATCCAGCTATAGGAAAGACTGAGTCAAAGAAAGGACCAGCATGGAGGAGAAGACAGGTCCTCAGACACCATGTTTACTTGTTATCATCACGATGGCCTCAGATCTACCAGGATCACACTCTACTATGTTTAAGTAATTTGAGGAAGAATCTTTCATTTGAGAATAAGTGATTTGGGCAGACAGCCCATCCGTTTTTAACCTTGGGGAACGTTCTGGAATAAAGTGGTCCACAGAAAAAACTTCAAGAAATGCCAAGGACAATTAGGGAAAATTAGGGAATATCCATTATTCACATGCACAAAATAATTATTTTAGCCAGGAACATATGTCAAAACTGGTTCATGGGGGCTGGAGAGATGGCTCAGTGCTTAAGAGCGCTGACTGCTCTTCCGAAGGTCCCAAGTTCAAATCCCAGCAACCACATGGTGGCTCACAACCATCTGTAACAACTATGGTGTACTTACATATAATAAATACATCTTAAACAAACAAACAAACAAACAAACAAACAAAAAATTGGTTCATTTTAAAGCCAGCTCGTGGTGGTGCAAATACTTCGGAGGCAGGTAGATCTAGATCTCTCAGTTTGAGGCTAGCCTGGTCTAGGGCAGCCTGAAGCTCTAGCCTGTGAGTTCTGCACAGAAAAACCCTGTCTTATAAAAACAAAAGCCAAACAAAACTACCTAATTTAATTAGGCAACTGAGGATCACAGATTTGGTATAGACTTCCCTTTAGATTTCTGTTCCAGTGCTTCGGAGCAGAGCCAGGAAGCACATGAGGAACATATACTTTTATTAATAGTACTCCAGAGATCAAGAGCCTTGTGCATGGAAGCAGCCACTAAGCCATACTCACAACTGCTGGCTGGGAACTCCCACTTTCTCATAAACCCAGGGCCACTGTTCGTGACTTTGAAAAGTGGACATTAACTTTTCTATTTTTTTTATTTTTTGTGGTTTTTGGAGACAGGGTTTCCCTGTGTAGCCCTGGCTGTCCTGGAACTCACTCTGTAGACCAGGCTGTCCTCGAACTCAGAAATCCGCCTGCCTCTGCCTCCTGAGTGCTGGGATTAAAGGCGTGGACATTAACATTTCTCTTGCAAGATTACTACTGAGATTAGACAAAGTTTGCATAGTGCCAGCACGGTGTTTAACGGGTAAATGTAGCTTTTTTTTTTTTAAGTGAATGGTATATTTAAGAAAAGTGACTTGGAAGCAGCAGTAAGGCTTCCTTAATTTACCTGAAAACTGAGGTACTGTTGCTTGTGACCCAAAATTCCATCAGTGATTTAATAAACTGATTTAATAAACTCACTCAGCCTCATCTAAGGAATCTACCAAACCGCTCGCACAAAGGACAACCAACTAGGGAGCTGGCAACCCATAAATTTAAGCATTTTCTTTAAAATCCTTCTAAAACACACAAAGCAGAAACATAGCCATAAAAAGGAAAACCAGTTCTTATCTAGAAAGTCTCTGGTATTTCCCTCGGGGATCAATAAGGGATTTATTTATTTCTAGTGTACTAACGAAAGCAGCCATGGTATATAAACTAGTTATTTCCTACAGCTCTGGAGGGGACTATGTAGTTCCAGGCACTAAGACGACATTCAAGTTATTGCTAGTGTTCTGTGGGTCAAGTGGGAGAACCCTGGACTAGAGTGTAGTCCTAAAAGCAACCAGTTAAAGGGAGGCTAATCTTATCTGCCTGCTCAATTCTCGGATTCGTAGTGTTTTACAAAGATACCCCCAGCAGTGCAAAGGGAACCTGGTGTATGTAACCTTATTTATAAGACCATTTGCTCCCGTGTCACAGATCCTTTGAGTGACGCATATGGGTAGGTGCACTATAGTTTCAGAACGTACCCCCTTTTAACACCCAAGGTGCAGAATAACCTTGGATAGGCCAAGGATAATGTAAAGGTTCTTCTTTGAAGAACAAAGATATTTAACCATTTTCCAGTCTATCCATTGGGGGAGTGGTTCAATTAAAAGAGCATTGCTTGGAAGGTAGGGGAAAGTTAGTTTCACTTTTCTTTGCTAACATTCCCGGTTTCTGTGCTGGCTTTCCCTAGGTATGCTCGTCCCTACGGCTAGGACCAGGGGACCCATCAGCCACGCAGTTGATCCTGGGGCATCCCGGAGGCTGTAGGGTCTAGGGCACTGCATCTCTGTCCCAGCATGTGCTCACCCACCGGAAAAGACAAGAGGGACCCCAGGCACAGTCGCCTTGGCGGGAAAACTCCAGGTCCTTCCCATCGGAACACTGCGAAAAGAGACACTTAGAGGCCTTCAACGACACTTACTTCTTGCTTAGTTTCGGCTCGCCATCCACTTTGACTTCACTCTCCTGCAGCGTGGCCATCTTCCCCACTGGCCCGACCCAAAGGAAAAAAAAAAATTATGACTAGCGTAGAACTAGAACTTCCAGGTCGTGGCTCTAAGTCCCGCCTCTTCCGGGAAAGAGGGCGGGGCCTCGGCCGGGCTTTCGCTGCGCAGGCGCAGTGCTGGGCTCCTCCGGCGGAGAGTCCACTTCGGTGGCGTCGTTCCAGCGCTTTACTTCTACTGCGGGGCGACAGGTATGGCGGAGGCGATGGATCTGGGTAAAGACCCCAATGGGCCCACTCACTCCTCCACCCTGTTCGTGACAGAAGACGGCAGCGCCATGTCGTTTTACGTGCGGCCCAGCCCGGCCAAGCGCCGGCTGTCGACGCTCATCCTGCACGGCGGCGGCACCGTGTGTCGGGTGCAGGAACCCGGAGCCGTGCTGCTCGCCCAGCCCGGGGAGGCGCTGGCCGAGACTTCGGGAGACTTCATCTCCACGCAGTACATCCTAGACTGCGTGGAGCGCAACGAGAAGCTGGACCTGGAGGCCTATCGGCTGGGCCTGACGGAGCAGGCGTCCGATCATCCGAAGCCCGGGGCTTCCACCGAGGGCTCCACGGAACCGGAGCCGCAGCCCCTGACCGGGCGCCTCGCCTACACCGATGCTGAGGATGTGGCCATCCTGACCTACGTGAAGGAGAACGCCCGTTCGCCCAGCTCGGTCACAGGCAATGCCTTGTGGAAAGCGATGGAGAAGAGCTCGCTCACGCAGCACTCCTGGCAGTCGCTCAAGGACCGCTACCTGAAGCACCTTCGGGGCCAGGAGCACAAGTACCTGCTCGGGAACGTCCCGGTCAGCCCGTCCTCCCAGAAGCTCAAACGGAAGGCGGAGCAGGACCCCGAGGCCGCGGATAGCGGAGGTGAGGCTGGCACCTTTCGGGGATCCGGGGGGCGGGGCTGCCTGCCCATTAGCGAGTGTCTTTTGGGCGCCGTAACCTGTTTCTGTTTTCAGAAATTTCAAAGATATTTTTCCCTCCCCCCCCTTTTCCTTCCTTCCTTCCTCTCCTTTTCTCCTCCACCTCTTCTTCCTCTTTTTGCGCCTCCTCCTCTTCTCCTCCTCTTTCTTTTTTATTTGAGAAAAAGCCCCTGGCTGTTCATTTTAAGATGTTGCTATATTCTGGTCTTACTCAATATAAGCTATGTGAATGGCATGGCAGGTCAGTTTATTTTCGGTATTTTTGTTTAACTGAATGTACTTCCATATAGAAAGGAAGGTTACTTTGTGATCTTCCTTAGGTGAGGTGAATTTCTAAGCACTTGAGGTTAAGATCTGACTATGATTAGTGTATAGTACAAAGGTGTCACTCTTTTCTTTTTTTTTAAACATTTATTTATTATTATACATAGGTACACTGTAGCTGACTTCAGACATACCAGAAGAGGGCATCAGATCTCATTACAGGTAGTTGTGAGCCACCATGTGGTTGCTGGGATTTGAACTCAGTACCTTCGGAAGAGCAGTCAGTGCTCTTACCCACTGAGCCATCTCACCAGCCCCAGGTGTCACTTTTTTATTTAAGTCGTGTTGTAAGTTTGTTTTTGAGACAGCCAGGCTGGCCTCTCAAGTCTAGGCAATCCTTTTACCTCTGTCTCTATAGAGTGCTAGAATTACTCAGTTGAGCCACCATGCCTGGCTAAGATACCTGCCTTTTCTGTAACCAATATTGACAGCTTAAATGGCAAATATTTTTTATTAAAAAGGCATGCTTTCGCCGGGCAGCGGTGGCACACACACGCCTTTAACCCCAGCACTCGGGAGGCAGAGGCAGGTGGGTTTCTGAGTTCGAGGCCAGCCTGGTCTACAGAGTGAGTTCCAGGACAGCCAGGGCTACACAGAGAAACCCTGTCTCAAAAAACAAAAAACTAAGAACAAGGCATGCTTTCTCCATTTGGGGGGATGGGGGTAGGGAGTGTGTCTGGGGAGGTAAAATCTATTTCTCTAGTTCAGCATGCTTGCAGAGGTCCTGAGTTCAATTCCTAGCTCACACCCATCCTTAGTGGGAGCCGATGCCCTCTCCTGGTGTGTCTGAAGAGAGCTATAGTGTGTTGTTTTGCCTGTGCCAGTCTCTCTCTCTCTCTCTCTCTCTCTCTCTCTCTCTCTCTCTCTTTTTTTTTTAGTTTTGTAGACCAGGCTGGCCTCGAACTCAGAAATCCACCTGCCTCTGCCTCCGAGTGCTGGGATTAAAGGCGTGCGCCACCACGCCCAGCTCTTGTGCCAGTCTCTTGGTCTCCAGGTTCCCAGGTACTCTCTTTGCTTCACCCCCTTCCCTCCTCCCTCTTTTTTTTCTCCCTCCCTTCCTCCCTATCGC
The DNA here is from genome assembly GCA_902729485.2 of Mus minutoides. NCBI lineage: Eukaryota > Metazoa > Chordata > Mammalia > Rodentia > Muridae > Mus > Mus minutoides. The sequence goes on along the minus strand of LR753480.1, from coordinate 229,700 downwards.
CTCTCCTGGTCCAGTTTAGTCTGGACCCTTCCAGATGCCTCTGGCTACACTCTCCTTCATATCTACATAAACCCCCACCATACTCAAAAATCCTCATGTCCTCATTTATTTCATTTGGCTTAGAACTCACTTAGAGCCCCAGACCAGCCTCTTAACTCAAAACCTTCCTTGCGTCGTCCTCCCGGGTCCTGGGAGTATTGGTTATTTTTGGAAACAAGTGTGAGAGTTATTGAGTATGCATCTCTTATGCTCTTTGTACATTTCTGAATAATAAATGGTAATTTTCTAAAAGAAAAAAAATCTGCATGCACAGAACTGATACAGATGTCTATGCAGATGAGCTGTGTTGATCTGCTGTTCTTTTTTTAACAGAGCCACAGAACAAGAGAACACCAGACTTGCCTGAGGAGGAGTGTGTGAAGGGAGAGACCAAGGAGAATGGAGAGGCAGGCAGCAAGCTGTTTGAGGAAGCCACTCCAGAGTTCGGAGAAGCCGTGGTATCTGAACTTAGCTTACTCATTTCCTCCCCCTGCCTCCATTCTCATTTGCTTATTAACCTGGGCTTTCCATCCACCCGAGGCCAGGAACATACAAGACGGAAGAGGAGAGAAATAGATGTGATCTGGCTTTAGGCTTCACAAAGCCTTCAGTATTTGGCAGGACAGGATAGTGGCTGAGGGAGAAAAATCATCACACTGAATAGGGACAATTTAAATTTATTGTTTGCTCTGAGCCAGTCTCACTGTGTGACCCTGTAGCCATGGGTGGGTTGGAACTTGATACGTAGATTAGGCTGATCTTGAACTGACAGATCTGCCTGCCTTGGCCTTCTGAGTGCTGAGATGAAAGAGGTGTGGCATGGGACAGTTGTATTTTAACAGTTTAAAGTATTCTGCTTTGAACATGTACATGCTTTCAAAGAACTGTTTATATTTGGTTGTTTTAGAACGTGCTTATGCATCTTAGAAGCATAAATCTAACTTTTAAAGTTTCTGTGTGCTTAGCACTTAGGAAATATTCTTTTTTCGAGACAGGGTTTCTCTGTATAGCCCTGGCTGTCCTGGAACTCACTTGTAGACTAGGCTGGCCTTGAACTCAGAAATCCGCTAGGAAATATTCTTGATCTTTTATATCCAGTCTGTCCTTCCTTGTATGTGCTCCTGGAATCCCACAATAATAGCTTTTGAGAAAGGCTGTTGCTACAAAGTGATGATGATGACTTATTTTTTTATCCAAATTATATTTATGTATCTTCTCTGAGACTAAAGATCTTGTGAATTTTAAGAAAACATTTAAGATTTTTATTACAGTTTTATTTATTGGATAATAAGTCCATCCTCTTTTTCTACCATGTAGAGCCTGGAGAATAAACTCAATTGTCAGGCCTGGTGGCAGGTGCTTTTACCTGCGCAGCCATCTTGCTGGCCCTGAATTAACACAAAAGAAAGTAGTTATGGAACCAAGCATAGTGACATGTGCCTTTATCCTAGTGTGTGGGAGGCAGGTGGGTCTCTGAGTTCCAGGCTAGCCTGGTCTATGTAAGTGAGTTCCAGGATAGCCAGAGCTACATAGTGAGATCCTGTTTTGGAAAAAAACAAAACAGGAAAAAGAAAGAAAGAAAGAGGTTATGATTCAGTTTTCTATTCCCTCCTGCCTGCCTGCCTGCCTGCCTTCCTTCCTTCCTTCCTTCCTTCCTTCCTTCCTTCCTTCCTTCCTTCCTTCCCTTCCCTTCCCTTCCAGGCTGGCCTTCCTGCCCTGCTTAAATGCATTTTCCCCTAGAACTGAGGCCTGAATCCAGAGCTGCACACAATCTAGGCAAATGCTCTGCGACTGAACTATACTCCAAGCCACATTCTGCCCTTTCCTCTTAAAGTTATAGGCCAGCCTGTCATGGTGGTATTTGTCTATGACCCCAGCACTTTAGAGATGAAGAGAGGAGGAGCAGGAGTTTAGGGTTATAACCAACTGTCTGTATCTTCAGATTCAGGTACCTGTTGCCCTCTTCTGACTTTTGTGGGTATCAGGCATGCACTTGTGCACATACAAACGTGTAGGCAAAATACTCATACATATAAAATAATAATTCTAAAAGAAAAGAAAACTAATTGTTTAAATTAATTCAAAAAGGGGAAGAAGTTAAAGATCATTCTTTGTTACAAAGCAAATTCAAGGCCAGTTGGGCTACGTGAAACATTATCTCCCTGTACAGCCAGAACTGCCCAGAATTTATGGGAATGCTGGGAGTACAGGGATGTATCACCACAGCCATCTAGTATTTAGTATAAAAGAAGAAAATTAAGTTTGTATAAGTAGTGAGTGAATGACTATCACTGATGGCCAGAACTAAAGAATTAGTGCGTTGTGTAGTTTGCATGTTGTTTTGTTGTTTGATGACTTGTTCATTTCCTGTCAACTGTCAGCTCAGTAGTTCTTAGACACCGCTCTCATATGACTCAGTAGTTCTTAGACATGCTCTCATATGACATGCTTTGTCATGTGCCTAAATCTCCTATAGCTTGGAAACCCAAGTAGACTCATACAGCAATATTAAGGACTTAGTTCCAGGCTTCAGTGATGAACACAGCATGCCTGGTTCCTGTTTTTATGGAACTTCACATCTGCAAGTGCATTTAATAAGTGATCTAATGGCATACAGGTTGCACATGTTCTCTCTTACACATACATACATGCATTCCGTATTTTGTTTTTTTAAGAATTATTTATTATATTTTATGTATATAAGTGCACTGTAGCTGTCTTCAGACACACCAGAAGAGGGCATCTGATCCCATTACAGATGGTTGTGAGCCACCATGTGGTTGCTGGGATTTGAACTCAGGACCTCTGGAAGAGCAGTCAGTGCTCTTAACCACTGAGTCACCTCTCCAGCCCAGATTCCGTATTTTAATCAGTTAAATATATATGTATAGATGTGCATGACATGCTGCCCTTTCACATACTCTTCACATGTATGTCTTTACACATGTCAGCATGGATAAATACAAAGGAGAGGGACTGAAGGGAGCCTGGGGTGATGGTGATGGCGATGGCTATGGTGATGATGATAGAGATGGCTGTGAAGAGCCAGGGAGTGCTAGTCGGGGAGATAGATACATGTTGCAAGAGCTCAAGGCTTAATAAATAGGAACTGGTTTCTCTCCTTGTTCTTTCTAGGTGGATGAGAGCCCTGACTTTGAAATACATATAACGATGTGTGATGGTGACCCACCCACACCTGAGGAAGATTCAGAAACACAGCCAGACGAGGAAGAAGAGGAACCAAAAGTTTCTACACAAGAAGTGGGAACTGCCATTAAGGCCATCCGGCAGCTAATGGAGAAGTTTAACTTGGATCTATCAACAGTTACACAGGCCTTGCTGAAAAACAGTGGCGAGCTGGAGGCCACCTCCTCCTTCTTAGAGTCAGGACGGAGACCCGACGGTTATCCGATTTGGTGCAGACAAGATGACTTAGATTTGCAGAAGGACGATGACGACACGAAAAATGCACTGGTTAAAAAGTTTGGAGCTCAGAATGTTGCTCGGAGGATCGAATTCCGAAAGAAATAAATGGACAAGATGATGGAGAAGACAGGTGATGATGTAAGCACCTGTGACCAGTGACAACGACCAGCAGGTGATCATCTCAGCACCTGTGACCAGTGGCATCGCCTGTGCTGCTGCTCTGTGAGCTCCAGGTCTGTAGCCAAGCAGTGTAATGTAGCAGGATAAAACAAAAGAAACTGGAATTAGGGCTGGAGAGATGGCTCAGCGGTTAAGAGTGCTGACTGATCTTCCAGAGGTCCTGAGTTCAAATCCCAGCAACCACATGGTGGCTCATAACCATCTGTAATGAGATCTGGTGCCCTCTTCTGGGGGGTCTGAAGAGCTACAGTGTACTTACATATAATGAATGAAGAAATCTTTAGGCTGGAGTGAGCAGGGCTGGAGAGAGAAGAAAAGGTGTCTGAAAACAGTTATAGTGTACTTACATATACTAAATAAATCTTTAAAAAAAAAAAGAAAGAAAAGAAAAGAAACTGGAATTAGAGCAGTCCATGGCAAGTATCCCTGTTTATGATCGGCAAATCTAAGCCAGAGAGGTTGGAATTAGAGCCGTCCATGGCAGGTATCCCTGTTTATGATCGGCAAATCTAAGCCAGAGAGGTTGGAATTAGAGCCGTCCATGGCAGGTATCCCTGTTTATGATCGGCAAATCTAAGCCAGAGAGGTTGGAATTAGAGCCGTCCATGGCAGGTATCCCTGTTTATGATCGGCAAATCTAAGCCAGAGAGGTTTGTCTGTGTAGTAGTCATCCTTGGTTGGAATGTGTCCCCCGTTGTACAGGTGACAGAAGCCAAGTGACAAAGTCAAGGTTGGGAATGAAAGGGCATTTGACTTGGTGAGGGAATAACTCTTGTCTTTTGGCAGAAGTTGCTTTAGCTGGAGGTTCTCAAATCAAGAGTCTAGAAAAAAGATTTAGTTGCAGAGCTTGTACCTGGACTGTCCCAAACTATCCCATCCCCAGGGAGCTTTGGATTCTGTGTTGACTGTGCTGAAAAACCCCACAGTCATCTTGCTATATAAGTCTTTGAAATCTTTTCTCCTTCCTTGGCTGTTGCTTTTTGAGCTCTGAGTCAAGTTTCTACAGCACGCATCATTTGCTTACTTACCTGCAGATTTGTGTCTTAAATGAAGCCCTAGTCTTGAAGGAACTTCCGTCCTTTCTGCATCATAAAAGATGTCACGTACGAACTTCACAGTCAAAAATCAAAGGAAAAAAATCAAGTTACACACACACAATCACACAATCTTAAACCTCTGTGCTAGAAGTCTGTGATTCAGTGTTTCACCCTTGTAGCTCTCCTCCCGACACTGTTGGTTGGATACTGTTAATTGTGATACGTTGTTTTAAAATTATGTGGAACATAAGTTTTCTGCTGAAAATTATGCTAGACTTAAAATTGACTGGCCTGGTCCACTTTGCTATGTTGTTTTTGTCATTGAAAATAAATATAACTTTGTGTTGAGTCTTGTCAACAAGTTTTTTTTTGACTTTATATAGGAAACAGTTTAGGTAAATTTTCATTTTAGAATTAATAAGCCATGAAAAGATGATCCTCTGAGTGGAGCGAAGGGAAGATGCGTCTCAGTCAGGGTTTGTATGCCTGCACAAAACACCATGACCAAGAAGCAAGCTGGGGAGGAAAGTGTTTATTCAACTTACACTTCTACATTGCTGTTCATCACTAAAGGAAGTCAGGACTGGAACTCATACAGAGCAGGAACCTAGAGGCCATGGAGGGTGCTGGTTACTGGATTGCTTTCCCTGACTTTCTCAGCTTTTCTTCTTGGAGAACCCAGACCACCCAACAGCCCAGGGATGGCACCACCCATAATGGGCCCTCCCCCTTTGATCAATAATTGAGAAAATGCCTTAGAGCTGGATCTCATGGAGGCCTTTCCTCAAGGGATGACCCTTCCCCTGTGAAAACTCTGGCTTTGTGTCAGGTTAACACACAAAACCAGCCGGTACCATGTGTATCAGAACTATGAAAAGTGGCAGAATCAGTTGAAATTCTGAGAGTCAAAGAGAAGCGAACTGGAGATGTGTCACAGGTGTGCGCCCCATCTCCAGCACTCTGGACACTCAAACTTCTAGCACATTCCACCAACAGGAATCTGATAAGTGTCTACTCGAAGCATTATAGAGTTAATGCTTTGGGGCGTAGTCTTAGGTTTAGGTAATCAGAGGATGTGAGAAGAGAGGTCTCCTGTTTACCACCTTAATGTATTTTGGAATTAGCTGCACTGAAGAAGAAAAAAAAAGGTGGTTTGTTTAGAGAGAAGAACTTATGTCTCTTACTTTCTAAAAAGCTTCTTGTAGAATCTGGTATAAGTGAAATGTTTAACCTGAACCCTCTTCTGAGGATGTTTTAGGCATGTGACAAATTTCAGTAATGTAATTCTCACTACTCTAGTGACTTATATGGGAATTGAGAGGGGTTATATGGTACCACTTGTTTAAAATGTGTACTCTTTTTGATAGGACTCTAAAATGGTTCAAAATTACTGTCTTAAGGGCTGGAGAGGTGGCTCAGTGGTTAAGAGCACTGACTGCTCTTCCAGAGGTCCTGAGTTCAAATCCCAGCAACCACATGGTGGCTCACAACCATCTGTAATGGGGTCTGATGCACTCTTATGGTGTGTGTCTGAAGACAGCTAAGTGTACTCTTATAAATAAAAATAAATCTTTTAAAAAAAAGAAGAAAATTCTGTTTTTGTAAAAAAAAAAAAGACAGCTACAGTGTACTTACATATAATAAATAAATCTTAAAAGAATTACTGTCAAATGAAGAAAATACCTAATAAAAATTGGAAAGAAAAAAAAAGAATTACTGTCTTTTTTTTTTTAAGATTTATTTTATTTATTATATGTAAGTACACTGTAGCTGTCTTCAGACACTCCAGAAGAGGGCGCCAGATCTTGTTACGGATGGTTGTGAGCCACCATGTGGTTGCTGGGATTTGAACTCTGAACCTTTCAGAAGAGCAGTCAGTGCTCTTAACCACTGAGCCATCTCTCCAGCCCTAAGAATTACTGTCTTAAATATGTAGTTTATTAGCACTCGGGAGGCAGAGGCAGGCGGATTTCTGAGTTCGAGGCCAGCCTGGTCTACAGAGTGAGTTCCAGGACAACCAGGGCACACAGAGAAACCCTGTCTCGAAAAAACCAAAAAAAAAAAAATGTAGTTTATTATGTTCAGACCTTAGTAAAGTTGCCATCTATTGGTTTTAGAGCTAGAATCCTAGTTTTGTCAAATAATGTCCAGAGATCTAATTTGTTATTCCCTAAGCCTTTTTTTTTTTTTTTTTTGGTTTTTCAAGACAGGGTTTCTCTGTATAGCCCTGGCTGTTCTGGAACTCACTCTGTAGACCAGGCTGGCCTCGAACTCAGAAATCCACCTACCTCTGCCTCCTGAGTGCTGGGATTAAAGGCATGTGCTTAATCTGGATTGTCAACTTAATTGCCTCTGGAACCAACTAAGAGACATGCCTCTGGGATGGTTCGTGAGATCATTTCCAGGAAGGAATAACCAAAGAGAAAAGACCCTCAGAGTGAATAGTGTCTTCCCCTGTAGTGGCCCAGGATATACATAGGTTTGAAGAGAAGGCAGGCAGTACTGCTTCATTTGCCTGCCTTGGTTTCTTACTGGCGATTGTATGTATACCATTGTTATTGCTGCCGCTGCCATTAGAACCTGCTTATTCAGCCTTCCAAAGTGGACTGAAGACTGTGGGCTCTCCAAGGAGTCCTCTGGGCCTTCAGTGTCAAATTAAGACTGCTGAGAGACACTCAGGTTTATGGATTGAGCAGCCACAGTGCTTTGGGCACTGTTGTACTATCTATAATACATATTCATCTTATTGGTTCTGTTCCTCTGGAAAACCCTGATTAAAACAGGCACAGCTCTGGCTTTCTGCTTGTGCCCCTCCTTCCTCTAGGAATGAGTTTTTAATTCTCCCACCAGTCTTTTCTCCTAACCCCGCAGTCTGTCCTGTGATGATGTCCACCATTGCCTCTTCTCGTAGTTTGCTAGTGTTGCCTAAAAATAACGACAGAGTACATGGATTAAACAACAGAAATATGCCGGGCTGGTGGCACACACCTTTAATCCCAGCACTTGGGAGGCAAAGGCAGGTGGATCTCCAAGTTCCAGGCCAGCCTGATCTACAGAGGGAGTTCTAGGACAGCCAGGGCTACACAGAGAAACCCTTTCAAAAGACCATCCAAACAAGAAACCCCAACAAGAGAAATTTGTTTCTAAGTTCTGGAGACTACAAGTCCAGGAACACAGGATCAAGCTGTGGAAAGGTTTGGTTCCTTCCCTTGACTGTCAGATGCCCTCTGGCAGTATACTCTGATTTCTTTTTAAAGGACAGCCGTCCGATTGGAATAGGGCCTGCTTTAATGGCTTCATCTTACATCAGTCATCATCTTAAATACACAGCACAGTGCCCTTTGAGGTCCTAAGGGTTTTCAACATATGAATCAGGAGTAGGGGCATAATGGAGGCCATAACATTTCTCCAAGGGCTGACTCCTGATTTGATCTCGAGAGGTTTAAGTCCCCTTGACTGCCGTCAGTGTCACTCCACAAACCCACATGACCAGGACTGAAACTAGCCCGCTAGACTATGGATCTCATCCTTGACTCTTCAGATCTGTCCTTTCCAGGTACCAGAGGTTGGAGGATGCAGCCGCAAGGATTTGTTAGGTCTCCCACTGTGCTGGATGCCCTTTTGTCAACTTGACACAAACCTAGATGCATCTGTGAAGAGGGAGCCTTAATTGAGAAAATGCCTCCATGGGATTGGCTTGTAGGCATGCCTGTAGGACATGCTCTTGATTAATGATTGGTGCGGGAGGGCCCAGGCCATGGGGAGTGGTACCACCACTGGGCAGATGGTCTAGGATGGTTTAAGAAAGCAGGCTGAGGAGCTGGAGAGATGGCTCAGTGGTTAAGAGCACTGACGGCTCTTCCAGAGGTCCTGAGTTCAAATCCCAGCAACCACATGGTGGCGCACAACCATCTGTAGTGAGATCCGATGTCCTCTTCTGGTGTGTCTGAGGAGAGCAACAATGTACTCACATACATAAAATAAAGAGATCTTTAAAAAAAAAAAAAAAGAAGGAAGGAAGGAAGGAAGGAAGGAAGGAAGGAAGGAAGGAAGGAAGGAAGAAGCAACCAGGCCGAGGAAGCCAGTAAGCAGCCAGTAAGTCTGCTTACATCAAGGAGTCTCTAGGTCAGTTCCTGCTTCCAAGTTCCTGCCCTGCCCTCCATGGATGATGGATGATGGTCTACACACTGTCAACGAAAGTAAACCTGCTCTTTGCCAAGCTGTTTTTATTCCTGGTGTTGTCACAGCAATGGAAACCCTAGAGCTGGTTCTGCTGAGTGGGGATGGTTGTGCAGATAAGTCTGATTGATCTGAATCCTACTACCACACCCCCCACTATTCCCATACACAAAGTAAGGACTGTGAGGAAGGAACATGTCTGATCGAAATCTAATTAAACTTAAATGGCACCCACAGTGTATTACCTTCCAGTTTTGGCCAGCTCTTCACTAAAGACCTACTCTCCAGAGGTGTGTCCCAGAGCTTGGGACCTGCATGTGCAGTGACAAGACCTCCTTATCAGAGCACATGCTGATGGCTGTTCTAAAGGACTTCCGTGGAAGGAGACTGGGTATCTGCTGTTTGGTGCCTGTGATGGTGTGATATGCTTGGCCCAGGAAGTGGCACTATTAGGAGGTGTGGCCTTGTTGGAGTAGGTGTGTCACTGTGGGTGTGGGCTTTAATACCCTCTTCCTAGCTTCCTGGAAGCCAGTTTTCTCCTAGCAGCCTTCAGATGGAGATATAGAACTCTAAGCTCCTTCTGTACCATGCCTGCCTGGATGCTGCGATGCTCCTGCCTTGATGATAATGGACTGAATCTCTGCACCTGTAAGCCAGCCCCAATTAAATGTCCCTATAAGAGTTGCCTTGGTCATGGTGTCTATTCACAGCAGTAAAACCCTAAGACAGTGCCTGAGGATCAAGCCTCCTATACAGTGCCTAGTAACTCCACCTGGATGTCAGCCTCTCCCATCTCCCAGGAAGTCCTTCCATATACATCCCAAGGCTGCCAGTGGCATGCTTGCTGTGACACACACATTCCCACCCTAAATTTTCTTTTCTTTTTTTGTTTTTTTCAAGACAGGGTTTCTCTGTGTAGTCCTGGCTGTTCTGGAACTCACTTTGTAGACCAGGCTGGCCTCGAACTCAGAAATCTGCCTGCCTCTGCCTCCCAAGTGCTGGGACCCACCCTAAATTTTTATTGTTTTGATTTTGGTCTCATCATATAGCCTAGCCTGGCCTGGAACTCACTATAACCCTGACTGGCCTCTAACTCATACAGATCCACCTGCCTCTGCTGGGATTAAAGGCATGGGCTACCACACCAAGCCTTTACCACCACCAATTTTTTTCTTTTTTTTTTTTTTTTTTCTTTTTTTTGGTTTTTCGAGACAGGGTTTCTCTGTGTAGCCCTGGCTGTCCTGGAACTCACTTTGTAGACCAGGCTGGCCTCGAACTCAGAAATCCACCTGCCTCTGCCTCCTGAGTGCTGGGATTAAAGGCATGCGTCACCACGCCCGGCTTTTTTTTCTTTTTTTTGAAAAATAGATTATTTGAAAAATAGATTATTAGGCTTGAAGTTCGACTAGGATGCACTTTTCCCTCTTGCTGGTGAGATGGCTCAGTGGGTAAGAGCACCCGACTGCTCTTCCGAAGGTGATAAGTTCAAATCCCAGCAACCACATGGTGGCTCACAACCATCCGTAACGAGATCTGGCTCCCTCTTCTGGAGTGTCTGAAGACAGCTACATTGTACTTACATATAATAAATAAAATAAATCTTAAAAAAAAAAAAAGAAAAAAAAGAAAAATAGATTATTAGGCTTGAAGTTCGACTAGGATGCACTTTTCCCTCTTGGCACCTTGTGAAGGAGGGAACAAAACAGCAGGACTTTGCTTGTTGGAAGACTCTAAGAATATCATCTAGCTAGAGGCCTGACTGCAAGGAACAAGAGCGTACTACCGTCCATTCCCTTAAGAGTTAATACGCCACTACCGGGCGTGGTGGCGCACGCCTTTAATCCCAGCACTCGGGAGGCAGAGGCAGGTGGATTTCTGAGTTTGAGGCCAGCCTGGTCTACAGAGTGAGTTCCAGGACAGCCAGGGCTACACAGAGAAACCCTGTCTTGAAAAACCAAAAATAAATAAATAAATAAATAAATAAATAAATAAATAAATAAATAAGTAGGGGAATCAGGAATTCAAGGTTCTCTTCAGTCATATCTTGAGTTCAAGGCCTGTCTGTGCTATATGAGACCTCGTCTTGATAAAAGCAGTTCATGTTTCTTTCTCCACATTTTTTTTTTTTTTGGTTTTTTGAGACAGGGTTTCTCTGTGTAGCCCTGGCTGTCCTAGAACTCACTCTGTAGACCAGGCTGGCCTCGAACTCAGAGCTCCACCTGCCTCTGCCTCCCGAGTGCTGGGATTAAAGGCGTGCGCCACCACCGCCCAGCCTTTCTCCACATTTTATATTTTCATCTGATGTGGCTCAAGCTTTTGCAGTTCTGACTTCTCCACCGTGGTGAATTGTGAAGCAACATCACCCCCCTTTCTCCTAAGCTCTGTTTTGCCAGAGTATTTTTTTTCACAGCAACAGAAATTTATACCAGAAGTAGGGTCATTGCTGTTAAAGGAACTGGGGCTCTATCAGAAACTGCGTTAGGGGGGTCGGTCATCTGTGTGATGCTTTGTCCAAGAAACTGGCTGCATCTTGCCCGTGTCCTGAAAAGCTGAGGTCAAACTGAAGATGGTAGACTCGCTTGGCTGGCGTTCAGGCCTTTGGAGAGACCAGCGTCACGGAAGTAAAGTGTCCATTGCTACCCAGGGACAATAGGAAGGACATTCTGAGGTCAGGGATCTCTGCCCATGCTCGGAGGCATCGCCTTGTGGAGATCGCAACTACACAGTCAAGTGTTTCCTCCAGGTCAGCTCACAGAATCTGAAACAGCCATGGCTCGGTGACATCGCCAGCTGGCAGCACAGATTGGCAATGCCATAAGCATTGTCCATGTGCCACTGGTCTTAAAAGTACGACGAGCGGGGCGTGGTGGTGCAGGCCTTTAATCCCAGCACTTGGGAGGCAGAGGCAGGCGGATCTCTGATTTCGAGGCCAGGCTGGTCTACAGAGTGAGTTCCAGGACAGCCAAGACTACACAGAGAAACCCTGACTCAAACAAACAAACAAACAAACAAACAAACAAACAAACACACAAAGTATGTAAGCCTGAGAATGTCATGGAGAACTGCTGAGACCAGGCGCCCGTCGCAAGCTCTACAAGGCTGTCTAGTAAAGCTGCAAAAGTGAAGCCTCCGTTGCAGTTAAAATCCTAGGGCCATGGGGACATTGGACCACCAAGAGCTGAAGGTGTGGAACTATCGACCTCTGTCTAAGGGAGAAGTTGGCAGCCGTAGGAGGCAGGAATGGAAGAAAGAGGCTGCCCAAACCTCTTAAGAGTCCAAAGATCCAGGTGTGGTGGTGCATGCCTTTAACCCCAGCACTCGGGAGACAGAGGCAGGCGGATTTCTGAGTTCAATGCCAGCCTGGTCTACAAAGTGAGCTCCAGGGCTCACAGAGAAACCCTGTCTCAAAAAACCAAAAAAAAAAAAAAAAAAAAAAAAAAAAGAATCCAAAGATGTAATCTGAGGTTCAGTAAGGTCCAGACAGCGGCTGCTGGACTTGGGGTTTGCTTTGATGTTATTTTTTTGCTTTGATGTTATTTTAGTATTTAGTACTCTGTTTTTCCATTTTGAAATGAGAATGTTCATCCTGTGCTATTGCATTTTGGAAATGTATAATTTTTTTTTAAGTATAGAATAGAGTTTATTCAGGGCATGGGGAGGGGAGTTGAGAGAAAGGCAGAGAGAGAGGAGAGAGAGAGAGAGAGAGAGAGAGAGAGAGAGAGAGAGAGAGAGCCAGCCATGAGCACACATGGAGAGAGGAGGGAGGAGAAGGGGGAGGGGGAAGTGGGTAAGGGAGCATGGGCAGAAGGGCAAGAAAGAGTGCTTTTGTTTGTTTTTGTTGTTGTTGCTTTTTCAATAGGAATGGGCTCACACTAAAGAGATTGGATATTTAAAATGTAATGGTTTAAAACTTTGGAGATATATATATATATATATATATATATATATATATATATATATATATATTTTTTTTTTTTTTTTTTTTTTTTTTTTTTTTTTTTTTTTTTTTTTTTTTGAGACAGGGTTTCTCTGTATAGCCCTGGCTGTCCTGGAACTCAATCTGTAGACCTGAGTAAAGAATTGTTTAGATCAGGTTGGCTTCTGAGCATGTCTGTAGGGAACTGCCCATTATGGGTTGCACCATTCCCTAGGCCTGGGTCCTGGACTACATAAAGTGGAGAGAGAGATGCTGAACACAAGTGAGCATGCATGCATGCATGCATGCATGCATTCTCTCTATTCCTGACCATGGATATGACGAGCTGCTTTGAGTTCCTGTTTGGACTTCCCCTTAGTGCTGGATTAGAATTTGGAATTTTAAGTCGAAAAAGTCCTGTCTTCCTTAACATTGCCTTTACTGGAGTATCTTACCATGGCAACAAAAATGCAGACAAAATATTATCTAACTGCATTCATTATTCTTTACCTTTTTGAGGTTTTGGTTAAGACAGGGATTCATGTATCCAAGGCTGGTCTTGAACTTGCTATGTAGCTGAGGTTGACCTTGAAGTTCTGACCCTCCTACTTTCACCTGCAGAGTGCTGACATTATAGGGGAATGCTACCACACTGGGTTGTGGTGGGACAGGGCCTTGCATCCCAGCTGCCTTTGAACTGTATAGCCAAATCTTTCTGCTTCAACCTCCAGAATGCCAGATACAGGTATGTATCACCAACACCCAGGTAGGAAAGCTTTCTATTACTATTCTTAAAATAAAATGTGTCATTTGTGATTTTCAAAAAAAAATTACAGTATTAAAAAGATTTTGTAATTGGAGGGGAGTGGGGATTGGACATAATCAACTTATATGCACATATGAAATTCTTAAACAATAAAAGATTAAGAGCACAATATAGTGGTATAGTCTAGATCCAGCCCCCAGTAACACACACTAAATTACCACATGACCCAACACTTCAAATATACTTCTGGTTATGTGTATTTGAAAATGATAGGGCTGGTGAGATGGCTCAGCGGGTTAGAGCACCCGACTGCTCTTCAGAAGGTGATGAGTTCAAATCCCAGCAACCACATGGTGGCTTACAACCACCCGTAACAAGATCTGACGCCCTCCTCTGGTGCGTCTGAAGTCAGCTACAGCGTACTTATGAAGAATAATAAGAAATGAATCCTTGGACCGGAGAGACCAACCGNGGGGCTGGCCGGGGCGGGCAGGGTCGAGCAGAGCGAGCGGTGTTAACCGGAACAAGGGAAAAAAAAAAAAAGAAAATGATAATGATGATGATAATAATGATAATAAATGGTCAGGTGGTGGTGGCACACGTCTTTAATTCCAACACATGGGAGGCAGAGGCAGGTGGATTTCTGAGTTCGAGGCCAGCCTGGTCTACAGAGGGAGTTCCAGGTCAGCCAGGGTTACAGAGAAACCCTGTCTTGAAAAAAAACAAAATAAATAAATAAACAAACAAATAAATAAATTCCATACTAACACATGTGTACAGATGTTTATAGTAATAATCATAACCTCATTGTAGCACTAACACAAGTGTTCATCAGGCACGGAGAGGATAGACATAAGACAATGAACCACAAGAGCTTAAGGCTTTGGTGAACCTCATGGGGATGACAGAACAAACTATGTCTCTTTTACAGGGTTCCATCTTGAAATCATATCCAGGCGGCCCTTGTCCCACCATTGCATAATATAAGCTACGTCATGGATGTGATTTGAGTCCTCAGAGTGTCTGTTCCCATGCTCTGCACCAGGCCAAGGATAGAAAGGAGCCTGGCTATCTGCAATTAGCTGTTCCGATGAGTGATTCCTGTAAGTCAGAGGGGCATTAGGGTTCTGTCTTCGCTGCACAGCTTCTGGGGCCTGCATGATCATAGGGCTTTGCACTTGACTCCCAAAGACCCCAGAGGGATTCAAAGGACCAAATGACTGCGAGCTGAGAGGGGCAGGTAGAGATGTGTGGTCATCCCAGCAGGGATTAGGGGAAGGGAGACAACAGACTGGGGGAGTGGCTTGGTTGATGTACTGCCACTGAGTGGCTGGGGATGTCCCCTCATTTGTGCCATGTCTTGATAAACTCATGGGCTCTTCTCTATGCTCAGGATTTAGGGTCCTTTGCTTCTCAAACCATGCCTGAGGAAAACAAGAGATAAACATCATAAAACAAGTGATAGGAGCTTGTTGCAAAGTTCTATCTCACAAGCTTGGAAGTTTAACCAGGACTACACAGAGAATCCCCATCTTGGAAGAAGAAGAAGAAGAAGAAGAAGAAGAAGAAGGAGAAGAAGAAGAAGAAGAAGAAGAAGAAGAAGAAGAAGAAGAAGAAGAAGAAGAAGAAGAAGAAGAACAACAACAACAACAACAACAACAACAACAACAAAAGTGCTTTATGGGGCTGGTGAGATGGCTCAGTGGGTAAGAGCACCCGACTGCTCTTCTGAAGGTGATGAGTTCAAATCCCAGCAACCACTTGGTGGCTTACAACCACCCGTAATGAGATCTGACGCCCTCCTCTGGTGCGTCTGAAGTCAGCTACAGCATACTTATGAAGAATAATAATAAAACGAATCCTTGGACTGGAGAGACCAACCGGAGAGAGCGGAACTGTCCGGAGCGAGCGGGGCCGTACAGGGGCGGCCGGAGCGAGGGAAAAAAAAAGTGCTTTGTGTATATATTATGGATTCTAGTTTTGTGTTTTCATGGAATTTCTGCGTGTGGCATCTACATGTTTCTTGTACGTGTTTTCTTTGACTCTTCTGTTGGTTTGTAGGTTCAGATGGGAGGGGGAGAGAGAGGAACTGGGAGGAGTTGGGGGAAGGGAAGAAGTCAGCATCTTCGTCAGAGAAGCTGTGACTAATTTAGGAAAGCCACAAGATTGAACTGTTGGCTATTGACTTTCCTTCACAGGAGTGGGTAAAGGGTTAGGAGACCCTCAGCCGAGACTCCAGCCACTCTCACCTGCCCCTCCAATCAGGGTCTATAGTTCTGCCCTAACTGCACATGGCTTCAGGCAGCGATAAGGTTTATAACTTTTAGAAGTTAACTGCAGCTATGGCAAAGTTGTCAACTCTAGGCCAGTTCCCAGGGATGCAACTGCTTTGGGGTTGCATGTGAGCTTGTACGTACATGTGTGCTATGAGCATGCTGGAAGCATGGAAAGTCAGATATTGATGTCCACCATTGTTTGTGTTTTAGACAGGGTCTCTAGATAGCCCTTGCTGCCCTTGAACTTACAGATCTGCCTGCCTCTGCCTTCCTGAGTGCTTGAGATTAAAGGCACATGCCACCATACCATGCTTAATGGGGACAATTTTGATTACAAATTGTTTTGGTTGTCACTAAGGGGCTAGAAGATGTGGACGTGACCATGGACTACACTGATATATATATTTGGTAAAGGACAGTTCTGCTGAAAAATATTCTACTATGCCCAAGAACTCTCAAAAGAAAGTTATTTGGGGCTGGAGCATTGGCAGCTAAGAGCACTGACTGTTCTTTGGAGGGCCTGAGTTCAATTCCCAGCAACCACATGGTGGCTCACAATCATCCGTAATGGGATCTGATGCCCTCTCCTGGTGTGTCTGAAGACAGCAACAGTACACTCACATACATATGTAAAATAAACAAATACATCTTTAAAACAAAAAAAAACAAAAGTTATCTGGCCAGAGAGAGATAGGAGTGGGGTAGGGTGGAGAAATATTAAATTACACATTTTCCAGCTTCCCTGCTTGAGACTCTGTATGTATGGATGCATTTCAATTTTGAAAAGCCTTCCTTTGCTGGAATGAGACATTTACTGTTACCTGTTTACAGTCCTTTGCCCTGTCTGGGTACACCCAAGATAGCCCAAAGCTCCAGTCCCGTCCCTAGGGAGAGTGTCACTCACATACAACAGACTCAGTGCCTCAGACATCCAACTTACTTGAGCTCTTGATTCCTCAAAGCCCATACTCATAGCCATTTCTTTCCTGGCAGCGAGGTCAGGGGATCGGTTCTTCTTAGAGGCTTTCCTTGGGAAGCCCGCTTGACTTCATTTGAAGGGCATTTGGTGTGGTCTG
Source organism: Mus minutoides (assembly GCA_902729485.2). NCBI lineage: Eukaryota > Metazoa > Chordata > Mammalia > Rodentia > Muridae > Mus > Mus minutoides. The sequence goes on along the minus strand of LR753480.1, from coordinate 212,805 downwards.
GCTTAAGATCACAGAAACAAAAAGGGATTTTTCAGTCAGTTTCATGTTCATGCCAGAAAATAATGCTCTTGGCAGTTACTCTCTGAGTCTCCCTGGGGTGGGAGGAAAGAAGGCCTTGTGGAATCTGTCTGTTCCAGGCAACCCAGGACCAATGTTTGGGATTTTTGTTGTTGTTGTTGTTTTGTTTCTTGAAATATGGTCTTTGTAACTCTGGCTGGGCCGGAACACACTACATGGACCAGGCTGATGTTGAACTTACAGAGATGCAGGAGTACAGAGATTAAAGAAAGGCAGGGGCCAGTATGCCCCACAATTAATGCTTTCTTTGAAACTCTAGTGTCCAGAGCAAGCTCTAAAAGGCTCTTACATGGAGAAATCTTCAGGAGAGTTAGATAATGGTGGTCATTTCTACTCTCGGCAATACCCTTGGACCGGTGAGTTAATACATTCAGACTGGTCTTGTTCCAAGACTTTTCTTTCTGTGGCTGCTAAACCAAGTCTATCTAGAAAAAGAAGCTGTAAGCTGGTTGTTTTTATTTCTGAGCCAGCAGAGGTGGATGGGACGGGACACCTTGAACTGTCACTTCTGTCACTACTGTCACTAATACAAACAACAGAATGCTTTGTGGATTCCTTTGTTACCAGAGTCAAAATTGAACCTATTTTCTAATTTTCCCGGTGTTTTGTTTTGCTGACTTCATACTTCTTGAAACAAGCATCTTATGTAGTCTAGGCTGGCTGTGAACGCACCATAGAGCAGGGGTAGGAGCTTGAACTTTCTGCCTTTACTTCCCCAGTGCTAGGATGACAAGCATATGCTATCAGGCCCAGTTTCTGCAGGGCTGGGGATGGAACCTGAGGGTTTGTAGGCTAGGCAAATGCTTCACCAGCTGAGACACATTCCTGGCTTGATAACTTGATACGTCTGGAGAAGACTTAGGCTGTTAATGACAACCTAGAGATTATGATGAAAGGTTCTACCTTCTTCTCCGTGTTAATTTATCAAAAGTATTTTCAGCTGAGACACACAAGCACAGGTGGAACCTGGAGACTCAAATACTGTGGCAGAGTCAGCCTTACTCTCTCTACTGTTTCTTGGACTTATCGTCCTTACTGCTTGTTTAAGTACATGAAGGCCTTCGGTCCAAACCAGTTACCGGATATTCCCATAGGATGTACTTTTTTTTTTTTTTTTTTAAATTTATTATTTGTAAGTACACTGTAGCTGTCTTCAGACACTCCAGAAGAGGGCATCAGATTTCGTTACGGGTGGTTGTGAGCCACCATGTGGTTGCTGGGATCCGAACTCGGGACCTTCGGAAGAGCAGTCGGTGCTCTTACCCGCTGAGCCATCTCACCAGCCCCCTAGGATGTACTTTTTATTGTTGCAATTTGCGTAAGCCGTCTCTCATACCCAGTATAGATACATGGGATAAATATACCATCTCTCTTACATCATCCTGGACCAAAGTCATACACCCAATGGCTTATCCAAAACCATGAAGCTGACATAAAAATGGAACTCATAGCCGGGCGTGGTGGCGTACGCCTTTAATCCCAGCACTCGGGAGGCAGAGGCAGGCGGATTTCTGAGTTCGAGGACAGCCTGGTCTACAAAGTGAGTTCCAGGACAGCCAGAGCTGCACAGAGAAACCCTGTCTCGAAAAACCAAAAAAAAAAAAAAAAAAAAAAAAAAAAAATAGAACTCATATGATCAACACACACACACACACACACACACACACACAAAATTGTGAAAGAATAAGAAAATGTTTGAGGCTGGAGAGATGGCTGAGGAGTTAGTTAATAGGGCTTGCTACTCAATCATGAGGACCAAAATTCAGAGCCTAGCACCTATATTGGGAGCTCACAAATGCCTGTGATTTCAGCTTTAAGGGATCCAATGCCCTCTTCTTGCCTCTGTGGGCACCCCTCCCCACCCACAGAGACACACACACATTTGCATATTGGTTTTCTTGGTTTATACATGTGTCTAAACTCATTCAACTGTACACTTATGATCTTTGAATTTTCTGCACGAGAATTAAGCTAAAAAATGAATCAATCAAAACATCAACAAAAACTACCCAAGCCCAGGCTCTGTCATGGTGCTGTCCTGAATTGATTTGTACAAACCAGCTTAAAACAATATATATATATATATAATTAGGACACTTGGGAAATCTCCATTGTGTTCAGATAGGAGATAAAAACATATTGATCTGTAAATCCCACAGAGCCAAGTAGAAAATATGCATCATATGAAATACTATACATAGTGTGATTTTGTATGATTATAAATATAACACACATTTGTAGAAAAAGTGTAAGAGTATATTCTGGTATTACTGTGGTACTCTTCATGCCATGAGAATATCAATGCTTTGATTTTATATTTTTGCTTGTATTTATTTTCTGATCTCATACCATGCACAAGAACCATTTCTATTAATAAGTTTTTGTGAGCAACTTGAATATTGTTTAGTATTTATTATTTTTCTTGAAATTTATTTTAGTTACTGTACTGGCTAGTTTTGTGTCAATTTGACACAGCTGGAGTTATCACAAAGAAAGGAGCTTCGGTTGAGGAAATGCCTCCATATAGATCCAACTGTAAGGCATTTTCTCAATTAGTGATCAAGGGGGAAAGGCCCCTTGTGGATGGGACCATCTCTGGGCTGGTAGTCTTGGGTTCTATAAGAGAGCAGGCTGGGCAAGCCAGGGGAAGCAAGCCAGTAAAGAACATCCCTCCATGGCCTCTGAATCAGCTCCTGCTTCCTGACCTGCTTGAGTTCCAGTCCTGACTTCCTTGGTGATGAACAGCAGTATGAAAGTGTAAGCCGAATAAACCCTTTCCTTCCCAACTTGCTTCTTGGTCATGATGTTTGTGCAGGAATAGAAACACTGACTAAGACAGTTACTTTTCTCATTTCTGCAACCAAATACTTACCAAGAAGCAACTCACAGGAAGAAGGATTTATTTTGGCTTACAGCTCAAAAAAACCCACAATTTATTATGGCAACAAAGGTGTGGTGACCAGAGAGTGAGGTGCCTGGTCACATGGCATTCATGCTCAAGACCAGAGAGAACAGGAAGTGGAGGATCCCAGGACCCACCCCCTCCAGCAACTATGCCTCCTAAAATTTCCACAACTTTCAGAACAGCAATATTAGCTGAGCCCTAAGTGTTCAAAACCTGAGCCCACAGGGGATGGGGGTGGATTTCACAGTCAAACTGCCATACCTCTTCCCACGAACATTACATTCCTTTTCATGTTGGAACTTAATCTAGATGTATTGCGCACAGCATTTAACAGCATACTAAGGCGATCTTTAGTAACCAGTAAAGACCAGTGAGCTGGCTCAGCAGGTAAAGGTGCTGACCATGCAAGACTGGCAGTCTGAGCTCCACACCCAGTGCCCATGAAAAGACACACACACACACACACACACACACACACACACACACACACACCTTTTTAATAACTTAAACCAAAACTCAATATTTTCCCTCAATACCACATTTTCCCCCTGAATGATGTTACTATTCCCATCTGACATATTCTTTCCCAAAAGATTTTAAATTATATGTTAATTAAGTGTATTGGTCTGTGCACCTGTGCAGGTGCTCATGATACCAAAAGAGAATGTCTCATTTATTTAAAAAAAAAAAAAAAAAAAAAAAAGAGGAGCTGGGCAGTGGTGGTGCACGCCTTTAATCCCAGCACTTGGGAGGGAGAGACAGGCGGATTTCTGAGTTTGAGGCCAGCCTGGTCTACAGAGTGCGTTCCAGGACAGCTAGGGCTACACAGAGAAACCCTGTCTCGGAAAACAAACAAACAAACAAACAAACAGAAAGAAAGAGTTGAAAACAGGGTGGATCAGGCAATCACTTGGAAGCCCTGTGACAAATATAACTTCAGAAGCCACCAAAATATACAGCTATTGTTAAGATACTTGAGGGCTGTGAGATGACTTGGTAGGTAAAGGGGCTTGCCACCAAGCCTGATGACCCGAGTTCAATCCCTGGGACCCACATGATGGAAGGTGAGAGCCAGTTCCTGTCCATTTTTTTTTCTGACATCCATGTGTGTGCTCCTCTGACTCACACACATCTAAACATAATTAAGAAAAGGACTTAGAGCCAGGGAAGGTGGCACATACCTTTAGTCCCAGCACTAGAGAGGCAGAGGCTCGGAAGATAGTCTGGTCTACACAGTGAATTCCACAATAGCTAGGGCTGTATAGAAAGATTTTGTTTTAAATGAACAAAACAGAACAGAGCTCTTCCTGTCTAAAAGAACCACAGGGCTGGGCGTGGTGGCGCACGCCTTTAATCCCAGCACTCGGGAGGCAGAGGCAGGTGGATTTCTGAGTTCGAGGCCAGCCTGGTCTACAAAGTGAGTTCCAGGACAGCCAGTGCTATACAGAGAAACCCTGTCTCGAAAAACCAAAAAAAAAAAAAAAAAAAAAAAAAAAAAAAAAAAAAAAAAAAAAAAAAAAAAAAAAAAAAAAAAAAAAGAACCACAGGGACAAAAATGGAGAAGAGACTGAGGGAAAGGAGGTCCAGTGACCGGCCCAAATTGGGATCTAGCTCAAGAGGAGACTCCAAGGCCTGACACTATTACAGATGCTATGGTGTGCTTACAGACAGGAGCCTAGCATGGCTGCCCTCTGAGAGGCCCAACAAGCAGCTGAACAAGTCAGACACAGTTACTTAAACCCAACCAATGGACAGAAGCCAGGGGCCCCTGTGATTGAATTAGGGAAAGGCTGGAAGAAGCTGAGGAGGAGGGCAACCCCATAGGACAACCAGCAATCCCAACTAACCTGGACCTCTGGGATCTCTCAGACTCTGAGCCACTAACCAGGCAGCATACGCCAGCTGATATGAGGCCCCCAACACATATACAGCAGAGAACTGCCTGGTCTGGCCTCAGTGAGAGAAGATGTACCTAATGCTCAAGAGACTTGAGGCCCCAGGGAGTGGGGAGGGAGTGGGGAGGCCTGGTTAGTTGGGGGGTGGGGACATCCTCTTGGAGATGGGGATGGGGTAGGAGTGTGGGGTAGAGGTTGTGGGGAGAAATGGGGTGAGGAACTAACTGTTGGAGGGTGAACCAGGAAGAGGATAAGGACTGGACTGTTAAAAAAAAAAGATTAAAGATAATTAAAAGGAAAAGAAAGAAAGAAAGAAAAGAAAAAGATTTTTCAGGAAAGTCAGGTGGATCTCTATGGAGATTGAGACCAGCATGGTTTGCAGTGAGATCCAGGACAGCCAGAGCTACACAGAGAAATCCTGTCTCAGAAAGAAAAATAAAGGATTTAGTACTCATAATTACAGAGAAATCACAAGGGAACAACAGGAAGGAGGAAAATAAATAAAAAGAAGTGATACTACCCGATACTACCCCGGTGTGTGTGTGTGTGTGTGTGTGTGTGTGTGTGTGTGTGTGTGTATGTGAGATGACACCCGCCTTATCCCAGCACTTGGGAGACAGAGGCAATGGGATCTCTGTGAGTTCAAGGCCAGCCTGGACTGGGGACAGCCAGGGCTACACAAAATGACCCTGTCGACAACAAAATGATACTAATGAAAAGTAAGGTATACAACTGAAGTGGTTTGTGCATCTACACACACACACACACACACACACACACACCTTGCTTCTTACTTCAAGCGACAACTTTGAAACTTTAAGCAAACGAGATGAAATGCACCCCCCCAACAAAAACAAGTTTAGGTAGGTAACAGATAACGAAAGGAAAACATTGGCTGGCTATCATTTTACATTAAAATTCATTTCCAACCTCAAATCTCTAACAAAAAGTCACCAGAAAACCCTCCTTACCCACAATCCGTTGCTCCAACCACCTCCGTACTTCACTTTCCTATACAGAAAGTGTCTGGCCTAACTTGAAGACACAAGTGAGTGAATAAGCCAGACTCCAGAATGAGAAGAAGGTGACTGAGGTGGCCCTTAAGAAGGAATGCGCCTGCCTCCTTTTCAGGAGCTTGGGGGATTTAATCTCTTCCTTACATATTCAACACTTTAGGGAAGAAATCTGAAAACAATGGGATGTCTAACAAAGAGTGGATTTTACTGTTGTGATACCTTTCCAGATAGCCTGGATATGCCTGGAGGAGAGAGATGACTTTTTTTTTTTTTAAACATTTGTTTTAAAATTAGATATTTTCTTTATTAACCCTTTCCTGGTTTCCTCTCCGAAAACCCCCTATCCCTTCCCCCCTCCCCCTGCTCACCAATCCATCCACTCCTGCTTCCTGGCCCTGGCATTCCCCTACACTGGGGCATAGAGCCTTCACAAGACCAAGGGCCAGAGAGAGACATCTTATGGTTATGTACAAAAAGGTCTTCTTTCTTCATTATTTTTAAAAGGCAAGTGAGACCTATAACTACATTATGCAACAATAAATGAAAAACCCCGTTCATCTGCGAGGGTATTTTATAGCTTCAGTTGGATTATATAATCGACGGGCATTCTGTAAAGATGGTTAGTTTGTATCCTCAAGGTGGGCTTGATAGGAAAAAGCTTTTGTTAACAGCAGAGTGTCATAGCTTACAACTATAACCCCACCATTTGGGAGGAGGATGCAGCAGGATCACTGAGAATTCCCCCGCTAGCCTGGGCTACCCAAAGTGAAACCCTGACTGTTTCCTGCTTTCCCCTCCACGTTTGTCAACTTTCCTACTTTCCTTGGAAACTACTTGGATGGATACAATTAATGGAGCTAATTGAGAATAACAATACAGGGTAGGCAGGTGTGTGGTCATGGTAATGAAGCCATTGACATAGCTCAGTATGCCACGAGACCTCCTCCTGAGATCTCTGCTGACGTTTGCTCCTGCCCTATCCCAGCTGCAAGTGGTCTTGGGAGACCCTGGAGCACGAGAGAGACCCTGGAGCACAGAGGTGAGTGCTTAGCTGAGAGGAGATGCCAAGATGCAGATCCCATTAGGTCCTCATTCAGATGGGGTGGGACTTTGCGGTGATGCAGCTCTTTAGGAAGTCACTCATAGGAGGAGCTATGGAGAGTAACCCCTCAACCATGCTCTGAAAGTGTGTATTGCCCCCCCCACCCCAAATAATCTCTGACGGAATGCTTAAGTTGGTCTGTCATTGACGTCCTTCTGGGATAAAAAGACATTTATTCTTGTCTCCCTAGGACAAGTTAATGAAGGGCTGTCTTCAAAGCAGAAACACAAAACAAAACACCCCAGCCTCAAGTAGAGCAAAGCTCAGACTTCCATAAAGGAAACAGACTCTTTCGCTTTCCCTCCTGTCTGTGTTCCAGCTGCTATTCCCAGGGGCCTGCCATACAGGCTCCATTCTTGCATAATAACCTCCTGGATCTTGCTGGAATAGTCTGTATTGCTAAGACCTGGGTATTTATGGAGATAAATACCCTTAGTTAAAGCTCTCTAAGGCAATCATAACAGGAAGTGAGGCTCTCAAGGGTGATTTCAGTCATGGACACACGGGTCTCAGGAGTTTGAGTACTGACTTAGTACAACAGGAACACAGCCTCATACCATACTGGCAGCTGCCAGAGGAGCGTTCTCTTCAGAGACCAGAGATCTCTTTGGAGGCAGAATCTGGTTTTGTGACTTCAGCAAATAAATTCTTCTCTTTCTTTCTTTCTTTCTTTCTTTCTTTCTTTCTTTCTTTCTTTCTTTCTTTCTCTCTTTCTCTCTTTCTCTCTCTCTTTCTCTCTTTCTTTCTTTTTCTTTTAAAGATTTATTTATTTTATGTATGTGAATATACTGTGGTTGTTTCAGATCCCATTATAGATAGTTGTGAGCTACCATGTGGTTGCTGGGAATTGAACTCAGGACCTTCAGAAGAGCAATCAATGCTCTTAACCACTGAGCCATCTCTTCAGCCTCTCTCTCTCTCTCTCTCTTTCCTTGTTCCTTCCTTCCATCCATTTGTTCATTTTGATTCAGGGTTTCTCCGTATAGCCCTGGGTATCCTGGAACTACCTCTGTAGACTAGGCTGGTGTCAAACTCACAGAGATCCATCTGCCTCTGCCTCCCAAGTGCTGGAAGTCTGCACTGCCACCACTCACTTAAAAATAAATTTTACAGTGAGCCAAAAATGAAGCAAAGTCAGATTTATGAATAATACAAAGAACAGGAGAGGAGGGGACGGGGTAGGGACCAATGCAAGATTCTCTAAGGAAGAGTTAAGTGTCTTTCCAATGGAGGTTGATATATATATATATATATATATATATATATATATATATATATATATAATATATATTTTGGGGGGGTTATTTTTGGGGGGAGGTTTATATTCTTGTGGCTTTTCTAAGTTACACTTCTAACAGCTGGTATGAAACCACATCCTTCCTTGCTGACATTGTCTGAAGGTGCAATATGGAAAAAAAAGTTAAAGGTTCCCCACCCCCACCCCCAATAAACAGAGCTGTAAGTCAGATTTGTGAGGGGAGACTGTTTAGATTTAGGAAAAATGGGTAGGACTGCGAACCCAAGATCATGCATTATTTTAGCCCTATGTAATTTCGAGTCATGACTGTTGTGGAAATCTCCTGTTGGAGGAGGTGTCTGGGGACACGTCATCTAGTCCTGTGTGAGAGTGATTGAGTGATTGATTGAGTGATTGATTTATTGCCTTTGACAAGATGTCTTTTGTGAGCCATTAGGTCCTTGAGTCAGTAGAGTCTGAAGTCTGACTTTCTCAGCAGACCAGCTCTTGGGAGCAGAGCTTTCCTCCTCCTGTGACCAGGCAGGATGGTGCAGAGGTTCCTGCATCAGCGTTCTATGTAGTCAAGGCTGGCCTTGGGTTCCCTTATCCTTGTTATCTTCTGAGAACTAGGAATACAGGCATGTGTCACCACACCTGGCAATACAGGTTTATATGTAGGCTTAGATTTTTTTCCAAACCTACTTTAATAAGGGTTTGTAAATGCTTCAACCTTCCTTCTAGCCCACCAATCGAAGGTAGGGGAGAAGAAAGGTTAATAGGAAATGGAGCATGTGAACCCGTTTAGAAGTAATTCTTTGGGGGCAATTCCAAACACGAATCAGTAACAGCAGTGTAGTCCAATAGGCAAACACCAAACATGAATCAGCAGCAGCAGCTCGATCCAGAAGAAACCTTGAGGCTCTACCAAATCAGCCTGAGCCCTCAGAAGCAGCGAGCAGCAGCTGGGATACCATGGGAAGGTTAGCAAAGGGTGGAAAGGCGAACCGATGCAAGACAGGCCTCTCATTGTCTGTGGGATTATATTTATATGCCTTACCTATCCTCTAAAGCATCTGCTCCAGCAAAATATCACATGCCCTCTCACAAGACAGTTTCCAGAAAAAGACACCAAATGTCTGCTTGGGCAAAACATCCTCTCACAAGACAGCTTCCAGGAAAATATCACATTGTTGCACGCCTTTACCATCCAGCGGGAATAAGAGGCGGGACAAACCAGGTTTCTTCTCAGGACAGTTTACTCAGGAAATGTATCGTGGTGAATGGCAATGCAGAATGGCCCTGCATGCAGTTACAGAGTGAGAATGGTGCAATGGCGGAATGGGGCCCGAGAAGAGTGAAGTGGTAGAATGGAATGGAGGCCCCAGAGCCAACCCAGGAGCAGTTATTTAAACCCTGTCCTGGCCAATCACCTAGCGGCCTCGTGGCTCCCGCCCACACACCAGGTGGTCTCAGGCTGCCCCGTGACTCTTCCTTATACACCAGGTGGTCTGGGGCTGCCCTGTGGCTCTCGCTCGGGCACAAGATCAAACCACAGCTGACACTGCCTAATGCCAATTAAGAGTTGTTTATGCCAGTACAGCTGAGTCCGACAGTGCCGTCTTTAAGGAGCGGTTGAATGGCTCCCTACATCACATGACCCAACTGAGTCTCCAAAGAAACCAGACATTTTCTATTTCGTTTATAGCCTTAAACGTGAATGTGATTTAAATCATATGTCACATAGCTATATGATTCTGTTATCATGGGCTTCAGTTTTAGTAGGAAGAGGAGGCCTGGCGGTCCTTGGCATAATACATATGGCTAATATTGTCATTAGATCCCCTCTTCTGGTTCTCAGATTGACAGCGGATGAGGCTGCCAAGAGAGTCAATTATTTGGAAGGACAGTGATGTGGGTGGGTAAGTTAATTTATATGAATTTATTAGAGTTACTTATGTACTATGGATAAGGGGTTGTTTATAGAATATGGGTGACCCCAAAGCAACCACATCACTAAAGGTCTCTCCATTGAGGCAGAAATGGAGTCCCCTCTTCAAAATAACCTTCACACTCCGTATATTCTGTTACCACCTGAGAGCGCATAGACCATGTCTGTTTTGGGGCAGAATTTCATACAGCTGGCAGGGATGTTGGAGTTTCTGTGTCCTTTATGGTGTTTTGGTTCCACAAGCAGAGGTCTTTTCCTTGATGCAGTCATAGTGTACTATCGCCACCTTGTGGTCATGGTTGAGTCGTGACTTTGCTCCATTATGACCCCTGACCTTTTTATGGCTTTCCAGCTTTCCGATTGATAGTTCAGATTTCTGCAAACACATGAACACAAGCTTGTGGAAGCTCGATCTCTTTAAATGAAATGATCAGATGACGTTATTATTAATAGAGTTAAAAAGTATCTGCGAAGCCGGACGTGGTGGTGCACACCTTTAATCCCAGCACTTGGGAGGTAGAGGCAGGTGGATTTCTGAGTTCGAGGCCAGCCTGGTCTACAGAGTGAGTTCCAGGACAGCCAGGGCTACACAGAGAAACCCTGTCTCAAAAAACCAAAAAAAAAAAAAAAAAGTATCTGCGCTATAAAGTACTGTTTCACAGTTTGTGTCGTGTGTGTGTGTGTGTGTGTGTGTGTGTGTGTGTGTGTGTGTTGTTACTAATGCGTGCATCTGTTTGTTGTGCTTACGTCTGTGTCTGTGTGGGCTTGCAGATGCAATGGGCATCAGAGGAAAACGTTCAGAGTCAGCTGTCTCCTTCCACCATGTTGGTGCTGGGGATCAAACATAGGTGGGACTCTAGTTATCAAGCCTGGCAGCAGGCGCCTGTACTCACTCTTGCTGTTTTAGGTTATTGTTTGTTTGTTTGTAAAGTGAGAAGCCAGAGGAACATCAAAAGTAGTTTGTCACTTAAAAATTTAGCTTCTTTTCATTACATAGTTTAAATCGATAGATAAAATGTAAAAAGTGCGTGTGTTGGTGGGGTACAGATGAGCTGTTTCAGTTTTGACCTTTGTTTGAGACAGGGTATTGGTATGTAGCCCAGGATGACCTGGTGCTCACTATGTATTCTAGGATGGCCTCAAATTCCTAGCAATCCTCCTGCATCAGCCTTCTGTGTGCTGAGATTACAGTCATTCAGCATCATACCTGCTTATGACAATTTTTTAAAAAAACTAAATTCTTGGCAGTTAGTGGAATGGTAACACAATGTAGTGTATGCAATGATAATACTAATACTGTCTTACCTTTTTTGTTTGTTTGTTTGTTTTTCAAGACAGGGTTTCTCTGTATAGCTCTGGCTGTCCTGGAACTCACTCTGTAGACCAGGCTGGCCTCGAACTCAGAAATCCGCCTGCCTCTGCTTCCTGAGTGCTGGGATTAAAGGCGTGCGCCACCACACCCGGCTTGGTCTGTGTGATTCATTGTTACACCGTGTGTGTGTGTGTGTGTGTGTGTGTGTGTGTGTGTGCGCGTGTGTGTGTGCTGTATGCACATATATGTTTTGTGAACATACAACTGTACGTGTGTCCGGAGGCCAGAGGAGGATGTAGGATGACCTGCCCTAACACTCTCTGCCATGTTCCCTGGAGTCAGGGTTTCTCACTGAACCTGGAGCTAGGTTTGATGCCTCTACACTCCAGTGATTCTCCTGCCTCTGATTCCCACTGTACTGGAGTTACAGGGTTGTCTGACCATCCCTGACTTTTTCCTTGAAAAGTAAGTATCTGCTGGGCAGTGGTAGTTCATGGCTTTAATCTCAGCACTTGGGAGGCAGAGGCAAGCGGATTTCTGAGTTTGAGGTCAGCCTGGTGTACAGAGTGAGTTCCAGGACAGCCAGGGTTACACAGAAAAACCCTGTCTGGAAAAGCAAAGAAGGAGAAGAAGGAGAAGAAGGAGAAGAAGAAGAGGAAGAAGTAGAGGAAGAAGTGGAGGAGGAAGTGGAGGAGGAAGTGGAGGAGGAAGTGGAGGAGGAAGTGGAGGAGGAGGAGGAAGAGGAGGAGGAGGAGGAAGTGGAGGAGGAGGAAGAAGTGGAGGAGGAGGAAGAAGTGGAGGAGGAGGAAGAAGTGGAGGAGGAGGAAGAAGAGGAGGAGGAGGAAGAAGAGGAGGAGGAGGAAGAAGTGGAGGAGGAGGAAGAAGTGGAGGAGGAGGAAGAAGTGGAGGAGGAGGAAGAAGTGGAGGAGGAGGAAGAAGTGGAGGAGGAGGAAGTGGAGGAGGAGGAAGAAGTAGAGGAGGAGGAAGAAGTAGAGGAGGAGGAAGAATAAGAATAGGAGGAAGAATAAGAATAGGAGGAGGAGGAAGAGGAGGAGGAGAGTGTTTTCATGCTTAGCATGTGCTCTTACCTACTGAGGCATTTCCTCAGCCTAGGAATTCAACTTTGGAACTAATTTATTTGTTTGTCTGCCACAGCGTGTGTGGAGGTCAGAGGACAACTGGCGGTGTCATTATTCTCCTTTTACCATGTGTGGCCCCGGGGACCGAACTCCAGTTGTCAGATTTGGCGGCAAGCATCTTAACTGTCTGAACCATATTGCCAGTCAGGCCTGTGTAAGGTGGATGCTCTAGCAAGCTGAGCCAAAGAGGAATTATTTTCTGAGTGAGTGAGGGAGGGAGCCGAGCATGAGAAATACTGGCCATGGTCCTGAGTTAGAGCAGAGAGCACAATGGCTGGTTTTTCATGTTCCTTGGACATGTGAAACCACACATTTCTACTTGACTTGGCAAGGTGTGACACCCCCCCCCCAAACAAAACAACAACAACAACAACAACAACAACAACAACAACAACAACAACAACAACAGCCTTTGATACAATACTATTTCCAAACTTGCTAAATAGCCGAGTATTCCAGTTTTATGTTGGAGGGAGCGTACATAAGCTCTAGTGGTTGCTAACACATTTTTGTTGGGGAGGGGTGCAGGGGAGGTAATATTTTCTGTCTCCAGCGATTTCGTTTAGTTCCTATAGTATGTGCTAGAATATGAATTCATCATGATATCCTCTCCTACACAACAGACTGTGGCTAACACAGAACAAAAGAAAAACAAAACCTGCAAATTATCAGAACCGGAGCAAGGGCATAGGAAAATAACACTTTTCATACAAATTATAAAGGACAGTTACAAAGAGGTTCCATTACTCTTTCCCCTAACTCAGTTCTACAAAATAAACTCCACATAATGTTGTCCCCGGAACTGTTAAAGACTGCATCAACCAGCAGCCTCCACTGGCAGCCTCATGGTGGACCAACTCGGCTGCCAGCCAGGTCCAAATCCGGAGCTTTGAGTAGGTTCACCCCAGCGCTCACTCCGTCCATGAGGTGCTGAAGCGGGTAGAGGAGCAAACCAGAACCAAATCCAGGAAGGAGTCATCACTGGCAAAAATGAAACCCTGGATCATGTCTATGATTGGAGCCAGCACCCGCCGTAGGGAAGCAGCTCAGAGGAGCCTGAGAGCGACACAGAGGCTCCGACACAGAGGCTCCGACACAGAGGCTTCAAGGGTGACAGGGTGGTGGTAGAGGAGTCTGTGGGGGCCCGCTGAATCCCCGGAAAAGCTAGAGAAGGGCAGGTCCACAAGAAGATGTTTTTTTTTTTTTTGGTTTTTCGAGACAGGGTTTCTCTGTGTAGCCCTGGCTGTCCTGGAGCTCACTTTGTAGACCAGGCTGGCCTCGAACTCAGAAATCCGCCTGCCTCTGCCTCCCAAGTGCTGGGATTATAGGCGTGCGCCACCACGCCCGGCTAGAAGATGTTTTTAAAAATGGACTCGGGCTGGTGAGATGGCTCAGCGGGTAAGAGCACCCGACTGCTTTTCTGAAGGTGATGAGTTCAAATCCCAGCAACCACATGGTGGCTTACAACCACCCATAATGAGATCTGACGCCCTCCTCTGGTGCGTCTGAAGTCAGCTATAGTGTACTTATGAATAATAATAATAATAAAATGGACTCATGAAACGGAAAGGAAATAAGGGTGGAACAGAAGGAGGAAGTGGTGGTGGTGGTGGGTCTGGGGAAAGGGAGAATGGGACGGAACAACAGATGCCTATGCAGTGGTCCTTGCTGTAGCCAGATACCATGTGGTAATTTAATATCTGTGTTCCCGTTGAGTATAAAAGGCAAGTAAACTTCTTTTGGTAGTTTTTTTCTTTTCTTTTCTTTTTCTGTTTTGGGGGAGGTTGTAAGGGTGTGTGTGTGTGTGTGTGTGTGTGTGGTGGACCCCAGAGGACTCAGCAGTAAACAGGATGGAATGCATTATGTGTAATTTCCAAGTAATCAATAAAAACACTAAGTTAAAAAAAATGCATCATCACCACCAACAAAATGCATCAATACCGTGGCCCTTTCCAAAGATGGCGAAGACAAAAATGTTATCTTTTTAAAATTTTATTTATTTAGCGTGTATTTTTTCCCCCTGCATGTATACATGTGCAGACCAAACATGGAACTTTCAGAACCAACGTGGTGATTTGAGAGCAGGCAGCTGTAAATGAGATGTCAGCGAACGTTCCGGCTGAACCTTTAGGTCCCAGAGCCCCTTGAAATGGATCGGTATTTCTGCAGCGCACAATAGAATACATTAGGATGCCATAGTGTTTATATATGGATGAGGCCATAACTATGGGGTGAAATTTCTACTTCACTGTTCCATTTTCTGCCTACCTTTGCCAAACCCACTGTGTACAAATGCAAACGAACCAGACAATCACCAGGGACCTGCAGTGGGTCAACTCAGTTTCTGTTGTTGGTTGGAGACAAACTTTGACATGGTAGCCCAGGCTGGCTTCAAACTTGTAATTCTCCTGTCTCAGCTTCCTTCATGCTGGGACTGCAGGCGTGAGCCACTAAGCCCTGCTGTTTAGTTACTTTTCTAAACCTTTTACCCCCAAGTCTCTGTTCTTTGTCACATGTGTGCGGTGGTGTCTCTGCTTAGTAATATGTTTACTAGTCACCTGACAATGAAACCGAAGTTTCTTGAAAGGCCTGGAACCAATGTATTGTTTCCCACAGGGCTCTGTGGATGTTGCGTCATGTCTTCAAAACCAGGATGGACGTGATGCTGCGTGCCTATAATCTGGGCATCCAGGAAGTGAGGCAGGGGGCTGGAGAGATGGCTCAGAGGTTAAGAGCACTGACTGCTCTTCCAGAGCTCCTGAGTTCAATTCCCAGCAACCACATGGTGGCTCACAACCATCTGTAATGGGGTCCGATAACCTCTTCTGGTGTGTCTGAAGACAGCGTCAGTGAGTTCATATACATAAAATAAGTAAATCTTTAAAAAAAAAAGGGAGTGAGGTAGGAAGAACACAGGTTTGAGGCTAGCCTGGGCTACAAACAAACAAACAAAACTAATTCACTGCCTGAGAAGCCAACCAACCAACCAACCAACCAACCAAAAACCTGCTTAAGGCCCTTCAGTCCCATAAAACAGAGCTGGCAGTTAGTAAACTCACTGAAGCCTTTACTTAATACAAATCAGAAATGAGACCTTGGGGCCTTTCTAGATCTTTCTAGATCTTCCTGCAGCGCGTGTACTATCCTGGGTATACATGTGATCCAGAGCCCTAAGAATTTGTCAAAAGTTTTCTTTTGTCAACTAGCAAAGTTGTCAGCTAGCAACTTCATTTGGAGCAAAGAGCACTAGAGATGAAAAGAGAGACTCTGTCAGGAGGCACTTCCACACCATGAGGCCACCTTAGGATCTTGGCAGAACCTTCCCATGTCACTGCTGATATCTTATGGCCAAGGTTTTTCCTTCCTTTTCAAGTTTCTTATTTAGAAACTTACTTTTGTTCAGGGCAGTTCTTCATCTCATTAGAAAGTTGCAGAACGGGCTGAAGAGATGGCTCAGTGTTTTTTTTTTTTTTTTTTTTTTAAAGATTTATTTATTATATGTAAGTACACTGTAGCTGTCTTCAGACACATCATATGAGGGCATCAGCTCTAATAACAGATGGTTGTGAGCCACCATGGGGTTGCTAGGATTTGAACTCAGGACCTTCTGAAGAGCAGTCAGTGCTCTTACCCACTGAGCCATCTCGCCAGTCCCCATAAATAGATCTTAAAAAAAGAAAGAGCAGGGCGTGGTGGTGCACGCCTTTAATCCCAGCACTCGGGAGGCAGAGGCAGGCAGATTTCTGAGTTCGAGGTCAGCCTGGTCTACAGAGTGAGTTCCAGGGCAGCCAGGGCTATACAGAGAAACCCTGTCTCGAAAAACAAAAACAAAACAAAACAAAAAAGAAAGTTACAGAGTTAAGTCACTAGCCCATAATCTCTCTTGTCCCCGCCCCTGCTCCCTGCCCCACTCCAGAACAGGGTTTCTTTGTGTAGCCTTGGCTGTCCTGGAACCTGCTCTGTAGACTGGGCTGGCCTCGAACTCACAGAGATCCACTTACCTCTGCCTCCTGAGTGTTGGAATTAAACGTGTGTACCAGCTGAGGCACCTTCCTTCCTTCCTTCCTTTCTTTCTTTCTTTCTTTCTTTCTTTCTTTCTTTCTTTCTTTCTTTCTTTCTTTCTTTCTTTCTTTTTGGTTTTTGAGACAGGGTTTCTCTGGCTGTCCTAGAACTCACTTTGTAGACCAGGCTGGCCTTGAACTCAGAAATCTGCCTGCCTCTGCCTCCCAAGTGCTGGGATTTTTTTTTTTTTTGAGACAGGGTTTCTCTGTGTAGCCCTGGCTGTCCTGGAACTCACTCTGTAGACCAGGGTGGCCTCGAACTCAGAAATCCACCTGCCTCTGCCTCCTGAGTGCTGGGATCAAAGGCGTGCGCCACCATGCCCGGCTCTGAGGCACCTTTCTTAGCCAATGAGTTTAATTTAGTTTGTTTACAGAGGCTTAGATGAGGAGCTATTTACAGGAGCATAGACATCTTACCATACACTGCATCACTGAGGAAAGTGCCTTCACCCCCCCAGAAACTATAAATGGTCAGACAGACATTTATAGTGTGTGTGTGTTTGTTGGTTGTACATGTGCATGCATGCGTGTGAACTATGGCAGATACGTGTGTTTGTGTGTGTGTGTGTGTGTGTGTGTGTGTGTGTGTACAGGTAGATTCATTTGTTCCTGCTCTGGATGAGACTAGGGTCTTCAAGTATTTTCCTTTATCAGTTTCTACTTTACTTAAAAATGTTTTGGTTAGGGCTGGTGAGATGGCTCAGTGGGTAAGAGCACCCGACTGCTCTTCCGAAGGTGATAAGTTCAAATCCCAGCAACCACATGGTGGCTCACAACCATCCATAACGAGATCTGGCTCCCTCTTCTGGAGTGTCTGAGGACAGCTACAGTGTACTTACATATAATAAAATAAAAATAAATCTTATAAAAAAATGTTTTGGTTAAAAGAACATACATGAGCCAGACCTAGGGAGGCCTACCTCCCTGCTCATACGTAGCTCATGTGTAGTTTTACCTTCATGTGGGTCCTGAACAACTGGAATGGAGGCTATCCCAAAAGCTGTTGCCTGCCTGTGGGATATGTTCTTCTAGCTGGGCTGCCTTATGTGGCCTCAGTGGGAGAAGAGGCGCCTAGCCTTGCAGAGACTTGAAGTGCCAGGGCTGTGTCAGGGTGTAGTGCCAGGGCTGTGTCAGGGTGTAGTGCCAGGGCTGTGTCAGGGTGTAGTGCCAGGGCTGTGTCAGGGTGTAGTGCCAGGGTGTAGTGCCAGGGCTGTGTCAGGGTGTAGTGCCAGGGCTGTGTCAGGGTGTGTGTGTGTGGGATTCCTGATGTGGGGGTGGAGGGGATCCTTACCAGCTCAGAGGAGAAGGGGAGGAGGGACGGGGGAAGGATTGAGGGAGGGGGTGACCGGGAGGAGGGCAGTGAGTGGTGTGTAAAGTGAATAAGTAAAATAAATAAATAAACAAATACATTTAAAAAATGTTTTGAGCCTGGCGGTGGTGGTGTATACCTTTAATCCCAGCACTCGGGAGGCAGAGGCAGGCGGATTTCTGAGTTCGAGGCCAGCCTGATCTACAGAGTGAGTTCCAGGACAGCCAGGGCTACACAGAGAAACCCTGTCTTGAAAAACAGAAAAACAAAAAACCAAAACAGAGCAAAACAAAAAAGAGAAATGGTGTAAAAGCCCGTGGTGGTGATGCATGGCTTTTATACCTGCACTTGGGAGGCAGAGGCAGGAGGATCTCTGAGTT
This sequence comes from Mus minutoides, assembly GCA_902729485.2. Taxonomy (NCBI): domain Eukaryota; kingdom Metazoa; phylum Chordata; class Mammalia; order Rodentia; family Muridae; genus Mus; species Mus minutoides. Next base: position 194,423 of record LR753480.1, on the reverse strand, counting down.
CAAGGCTAGCTTGGTCTACAGAGTGAGTTCTAGGACAGCCAGGGCTACAAAAAGATAGCCTGTCTCAAAGGAAGAAAATGGTGTACAAAGAGGAAGTCAAATGACCTAAACTATTCCATATTACGATTTTGCCTGAAGGTCTTTCTCTAGTAGCCAAATGTTGTTACTAACATTTATTTATTTATTTATTTATTTATTTATTTATTTATTTATTTATTTATTTATTTATTTTTGGTTTTTCGAGACAGGGTTTCTCTGTACAGCCCCGGCTGTCCTGGAACTCACTCTGTAGACCAGGCTGGCCTCGAACTCAGAAATCCGCCTGCCTCTGCCTCCCGAGTGCTGGGATTAAAGGCGTGCGCCACCACGCCCGGCCTACGCCCGGCCTAAAAGGTTTATTTTTATTTATTTATTTTTCCCTTGTTCCAGTCAACCCCGCACGCTCCGCTCGACCCTGCTCACTCCGGCTGGCTTTGCTTGCTCCGGCCAGCCCTGCTTGCTCCGGTTGGCCTCGCCCGCTCGCTCCGGCCGTCCCCGTTCGGCTCTGGACAGCCCCGCTCGCTCTGGACAGCCCCGCTTATTTTATTTTTTATATGAGTGTCTGTGCACATTTGTATACAGTACCCATCCAGGTCAGAAGAGGGCATCAGAGCCCCTGGGGCTAGAGTTACAGGTACTGGTGAATTAAATAAGGTGAGTTCAGGGGAACTGAACTCTGGAAGAACAACAAGTGCTCTTAACACTTAGTCACCTTCACCTTTACAGCTGCTCGCCTGCCCTCCCTCCCTCCCTCCCTCCTTCCCTCCCTCCTTCCCTCCCTCTCTCTGTCTCTCCTTCCCAACCTCCCTTCCTTCCTCCTTGTCCTCCTCCTTCTCCGTCCTCCTCTTCCTCCTCCTTCTTTTCTTAGAGACAGGGTTTCATGTAGACAGGATGCCTTTGAACTTAATTTATAGCTGAAGTTGGGTTTGAATTACTGACCTTCCTGCCTCTATGTACCTGGTGCTGGGATATAGGTGTGTGCACTCTTCTAGGTTTATTTGGTTCTTAGAATCACACCCAGGGCTTCAGGAATGCTAGGCAAGTACTCTGCCAACAAAGTGACACATATAGTCCCCTTTCATTTATTTATCTAATTTTTTCTGAGACATACACTCCTCCCTCTCTCTCTCTCTCTCTCTCTCTCTCTCTCTCTCTCTCTCTCTCTCTCTCTCTCTCTCTCTCTCTCTCTCTCTCTGACTCATATATATTTTGTCGGTCTTCCCCCCAGCCCCTGGTGTACTCATTAGGCCAGAAGCTAATCTAGTTCCCAGTGTTTGTAACCGGGAGTCTGGGTTGCATGACCGCGTTTTGAAGCTGGCCACTAGGTGGCAGTGTTGTACAACTGAGATGCTTTCCAGGAAAGGCAGGAGGAAAAGTGTTAGAGATACTGTTCTCGAGATGATATATTTGGTCTTGGTTTGGGTACCCAGGTCTGTTTCACTGAGCTCCATTTTATTGCTATGTCTGTGGAATTGTAATGTCAGTGCAAGATTTATTAAGATATTTTGCCTAAAATAATATACACTGTAGATAGAAATGATTTATGACTTACTCTTCATTAGGTTTTAGTAGTAGAAATGATACAGTTGCTAGGGAAAATTCCAAACTCCAGAGAGATTGAAACATATTTACAAGGACAATGGTCTGCTACATAAGACCAACTCAAGGAAGAAGGAGAAATAAGTGATAAATGTCCAGTCCCTTGGGCTGGCCAGAATGCTCAGCAGGTAAAAGTGCTTGCGGTGGCGAGCCGGGCAACCTGAGCCTGCACCCAGGACAGAAGAAAGAACGGACTCCACAGTTATTCATCTGACCTCCACACGTGTGCCGTGGCATGCACGCATTAACCCGTGCACGTCATGTACACACACACAGAATTAAAAGTGTTCCTTGTTCCAAATGGGTTCTTGTCCTCACGGGGAGACATGAGTAGGCCCCTAACGACAGCATGTGCACAACCATCTAGAGGAATCTGGAAGCTGCTGAGAGTGGATGACCACAGGGCAAGATCTGAGGACATTTTCTTTTTTGTTTTGTTTTGTTTTGGAGACAGGATTTCTCTGTGTAGCCCTGGCTGTCCTGGAACTCACTTTGTAGATCAGGCTGGCCTCGAACTCAGAAATCTGCCTGCCTCCTGAGGATATTTTCTACTCAGAAAAACAGGTGGATAACTACCTTTTTCTACACTTGATCTTAGCCCAAACACAAAGAAGCAGTGACTGTCCCCTCCTAAGGATCTATGTGTCACATCGAAGGAGTCAGGGACTTCATGCCATGTGATTGTATGCAACTGTGGGCCCAGCTATGGCAGAGGGTTGTTTGAGCCCTCAAGCTTAAAATACAAGTCTGTCAGTGAATCTATGTATGTATCTATGTATGTATCTATGTATGTATCTAAGTATGTATCTATGTATGTATCTATATATGTATCTATGTATCTATCTAAGTATCTATGTATCTATCTATGTATCTATGTATCTATCTATGTATCTATGTATCTACCTATCTTTTATATCTATTGATGTATTTATCTATGTATCTATGCATCTATCTATCAATCTATCTATCAATCATCTACCTATTCTATCTATCTATCTATCTATCTATCTATCTATCTATCTATCTATCTATCTATTATTTTAGCAGACTGCAATGAAGGAACTGGGTTAGTTCATGTTCTCTCAGGGGCCTCAGTAGAGTAGCCTCACTGGGTTTTGAGGTACACTACTGCCTTGATGGTCTGACTGTTCTCCCTGTGTAATTTAGGGGACCTTTGGAAGCCTAGTTTTGAAATGATCATATTTGCTCATGCTGCTTGCTTTCAGTCTCTTACAGATGCCACTGTTGATATGAGGAAACATTATTACCAAAAGCAATGTGGGGAGGAAAGGGTTTATTTGCCTTGAGCCACAGTCCATTGAGAGAAGTCCAAGGCAGAGACTCAAATAGGGCAGGACCCTGGAGGCAGGCAGGAGCTGATGCAGTGGCCACAGAGGGTGCTGCTTACTGGATTGCTCCTCATGGCTTGCTCAGCCTGCTTTCTTATATCCTCAGGACTGCTAGCCCAGGGATGGTACTACCCCAAAGAGCTGGGCCCTCCTGCATCGATTACTTACTAAGACATTAGTGACATCTTGCCTACAGCCTGGTCTTATGGAGGCATTTTCTCAACTGAGGCTCCCTGCTCTGAGATGACTTCAGCTTGTGTCAAGTTGGCATGACAACTAGTCAGGACACCTTCCATTCTCCAAAATGTATACCTGCTTGAGATTAGGGTTTCTCTCTCTCTCTCTCTCTCCCTTCCATCCTTCCATTTCTCCCCTTCTCTTTCCTTCTCTCCCCTTTCTTCATTCTTTCTCCCTCCCTTTCTTTTTTCTTCTTTACCTTCCCTTTCTCTTCTTCCTCTTTCCCTTCTTCACTCTTTCTCCTTTCCTATCTTTTCCCTTCCTCTACCCCTTCTTCCCTTTCTAGAGATTATCTACGCTAGGCAAACGCTCTAATAGCAAAGCACATTCCCAGCCCAGAGGCCCCTAGTCTCTCTTGTTTATTATTGTATCACCAGTGCTCAGAGAAGACCACATTGGACGGTCAGATACAAGTTCATTGGCGATTAAATGAGTATTCTCAGAAGAAGCTGATGTCATGTCCTTTGTCATTATCACCAGTGTCAAGGAACATGCACCAGGTGGCAGCAGGCTCCCAGTGGGCTTTGCCTGTGCAGTACAGGATAAGGCCCTGGAAGGAAGAGGTTGAAGCAAATAAAGAGCTGACCAGACAATCATGTGCTAACAGTGTGGCTTCGGGGTAGTGCCAGCAGACTCCTTTATGTTTGAAATCATCTCAGGATGAGGATCTCTGAGTAGCTCAGTAAATAGACACCTTGGAGTAAAGCCCCCCACGGACCCTCCTTCAACTGCACGTAAACACTGCTCCAAACATTAAAAAGAAAGTATTAGAAAGAAAGGGACTTTTTTTGTGTGTGTGTAGACATAAGTATATGCATGAGATAATTAAAAAAAATCAAGTTGGGATTAAAAGCTATCTAAAACTAATTTAGACACACAGTTATATTTAATCGACTGATTTGGGTAGAATAAAATGGTAATAATTGTTTGACACAAATTACGCTTCATTACTTGAGTTTGTATTGCTTCTTTTCAAGTGGGAATTACCTTCGTACACACGACCTAAGAGCGGAAAGCCTCTCTCGCCTTGCTGGGGCAGGATTCTGGTGTTGTGGCACTGGAGACCTCGAAGGGTGTAATTACAAGACGAATGCACCTCACCTTCCAGGTCTGTCCGAGTTGCCTTTGTTCTTTCCCTCTGGCTGAACCTAGTGAATATAGAATATCTCACCGTTGAATAATTCGACCGCTTTTAGGCAAGAATTTTTGTGATGTTATAAAAATCGGGATCTAAAAGGAAATTTAACCTTCAGTTCATTCTTTTGATGTATTTTGCCTGAAGCATAGCACTAAGACCTGTTATCTCAAATAGACGATATAAAAATAGCTTTCTAATTCACTCGTACAGCCAAAGGATCCTTCTGGATTGAAATTACTGTGATCTATCAAAATTCACTGTGTTGTGGAAATAAAAGCAAATCACATGTCAGACGAGGAAGGATGACAAGCGAGGTCCATCTTATTATGGCACGGAAAATGAAAATACCTCATTGATGGCAATCCGAGGCTTTTAAACAATTGGGAATGTGTGTCAAAATTAGGGGAGCTGCTGATTTCTCATCCCTACTGATGTTTGCTCCATCCTTAAGGTCAGGGTTTCAGGATCAGTGGCAGTGTTTGATGTGACTGTAGGTATTTTTATGCACAGCTCACCTGCTTTAAAATTTACAGCATTACAGTACACAATTTAGTGATATTCAATGTTTCTACAAGGTAATGTAACTATCATGACTATTTAATTTTGGAATATTTTCTTGTAAAACCATAACCATACTTTCTTTCCCGAGATGGGGTTTCTCTGAGTAGTCGTGGCTGTCCTAGACCTTGCTCTGTAGACCAGGCTAGCCTTAGACTCAGAGATCCACTTGCCTCTGCCTCCTGAGTGCTAGGATTAAATTCATGCTCCATCACTGCCTGGATGGCCATACTGTTTTCTTCTTTTAGATTAATTTATTTTATTTATATGACTACAGTGTAGCTGTCTTCAGACACACCAAAGAGGGCATCAGATCCCGTTACAGATGGTTGTGAGCCACCATGTGGTTGCTGGGAATTGAACTCAGGACCTCTGGAAGAGCAGTCAGTGCCCTTAATCACCGAGCCATCTCTCCAACCCTTGTTTTTTTTTTTTTGTTTTTTTTTTCTTCATGTGTATGGAGGGAGTCTGTGTGTACATGTGTGCAGTTCTCAAGGAGGCCAGAAAAGGGTGTTATATCCCCTTGAGCTAAAGTTACAGGTGGTTGTGAGTGGTCCCATGTGAATGCTGGGAACTGAACTCAGGCCTCTGGAAGAGCGGCAAGCATTCTTAACCTCTGAACTGTTGCTCTAGCCCTGACTTGCAATGGTTCCGAGATTCACCTATATTGCACACGTATCAGTATTTCATTCCCTCTTATGCTTGAACAATGTTCCATGACCCAGGTGTGCCACATTTCATTCATCCATTCTTTCCCCAGTGGGTAGTGGATTTGTTTTGTTCTTTTAGCTGTTATGCTATGGATGCTTGCTTACAAGTTTTAGTGTGGACACGTTTTCGCTTCTCTTGGGTGTATACTTCAGAGTGTGTATTAATGTCTGCCCACACATATGTATGTCTCAGTGGGGGCTACTATCGCTGTGGTGAAACAGCGTGACTGAAAGCAATTTGGGGAAGAAAGGGTTTATTTGGCCCTTATTCCATATGACAGTCAATCATCAAAAGCAGCGAGGTCAGGAACTCAAGCAGGGCTGGAACCTGGAAGCAGCAGCTAATACAGAGGCCCAGGGTGGCTTGCTCAGCCTGCTTTCTTATAGAACACAGGTGGACCAGTCTAGGGATGGAACTACTAGGGGCTGGGCCCTCCCCGATCCATCATTAATTAAGAAAATGCCTGATATTAAGGAGGCATTTTTGTTTCTTTTCTTTTCCTTTTCTCTTTTTTCCTTTTTTTTTTTTTTCAAGACAAGATTTCTCTGTGTAGCCTTGACTACCCTGGAGCTCACTCTGTAGACCAGGCTAGCTTTGAACTCAGAGATCCACTTGCCTTTCTGCAACATGCAGAGGCAGTGTGCAGAGTGCTGGGATTAAAGGCGTATGCCACCACCACCCTTACGAAGGTGTTTTCTTTTTTCTTTATCTTTACATAGGAACAATGCAAGTAATTTTATTTCTTTAATTTAACAACGTGAAATGTATTTGTTGACTTGACTATAACTTTTTTCTCATATCCACAACTCAACAGATGGGTGAATCCAAAGGAATAGGCACGATCATCACATGAAGATGACTGTATTATTTCCAAAGTTTATCAAATCCATTTCTTTTTTAAAAAATTAATTAATTTATTTTATGTATGAGTACACTGTAGCTGTCTTCAGACACACCAGAAGAGGACATTCGATCTCATTACAGATGGTTGTGAGCCACCACGTGGCTGCTGAGAATTGAATTCAGGACCTCTGGAAGAGCAGTCAGTACTCTTACCTACTGAGCCATCTCTCCAGCCCCTACCCCCGCCCCCCAATCCATTTCTTTTATACTCTAGGACATCTTCATTAGGTTGTTCGATAAGATGAATCATCAGGAAGACTGAAGTGCCCAAGATTAGCCCAACTTTCAGCCAATTAGGTTTCGAATTAACTGGTTCTGGGACATAGAACTTTGGCTGTGTTGGCGAGCAGCTCCAGAGCCCAGCAGGGAGCAGCAGCCAAGCGCGCCCAGTACCACTAGGCGGACAGAGGGCGCCATTTAGCACCATAGGTTCCGCCTCTTCTGGAGATGGTTTCCTTCCTTCCTTCCTTCCTTCCTTCCTTCCTTCCTTCCTTCCTTCCTTCCTTCCTTCCTTCCTCTCTCTCTCTCTCTCTCTCTCTCTCTCTCTCTCTCTTTTCATTAGATATTTTCTTATTTTACATTTCAAATGCTATCCCGAAAGTTCCCTATACCCTCCCCCCTGTCCTTCTCCCCTACCTACCCACTCCCACTTCTTGGCCCAGGCGTTCCCCTGTATTGGGGCATATAAAGTTTGCAATACCAAGGGGCCTCTTTTCCCTGGAGATGGTTTCTTTTTTTTTTTTTTTTTTTTTAGATTTATTTTATTTATTATACGTAAGTACACTGTAGCTGTCCTCAGACATTCCAGAAGAGGGAGCCAGATCGGATGGTTGTGAGCCACCATGTGGTTGCTGGGATTTGAACTTATCACCTTCGGGAGAGCAGTCGGGTGCTCTTACCCGCTGAGCCATCTCACCAGCACCTGGAGATGGTTTCTTAATTGAAGTTCTCTTCTCTTTAGCTGTGTCAAGTTGCCATACACTCTCCAGCACAACACGTATGCACAGTGTGCACACCTGGTGCAGCAGAGCCCAGAAGACAATGTCAGAGAGTTACAGGTCATTGTGAATGCTAGGAAGGGCTCTTATCCACTGAGCCATCTCTCCAGATTTCCCCATCTCTCCCTTTTTTGAGACATGGTCTGGATGTGTAGTTCTGGCTGGTCGAGTGCTCACTATATGCCTATTATGTAGTCTAGGCTGTCCTCAAACTCATGGTCATCCTCCTGACTCAGCCTTCTGAGTGCTGGGATTCCAGGCATGTGCTACCACATCAGGCTTCCTTTATTTTTTATTTGTGTTGTTTTCTTATAATTCAAAGAGCCCACTGTCCAAACTGGACATGTTTCCTTATTAGATATAGGGCTTGAGATATCTTCTTCCATTCCTTTAAAAGGACTCACAGTATGTGTGCATGTGTTCGCGCACATATGTGTGCATTTGCGTCTGAATTGAGTCCAGAGGTAAGCTCTGAATGTTCTTTTCAGTTTCTCTCCAGCTTGTTTCTTGAGACCGAACCCGGAGTTCTCTGTTTTGGTTGGACTGTTGGGTCAGAAATGAGATTCTCTCTCCTGCTCTGCCTCCAATGTTATGATTACAGGCATGCGCTGATGTACTAAACTTTAACAACATGGATTCTAGGGGATCAAACTCATGTTCTTTTTTTTTTTAAGATTTATTTTATTTATTATATGTAAGTACATTGTAGCTGTCCTCAGACACTCCAGAAGAGGGCACCAGATCTCGTTACGGATGGTTGTGAGCCACCATGTGGATGCTGGGATTTGAACTTATCACCTTCAGAAGAGCAGTCGGGTGCTCTTACCCGCTGAGCCATCTCACCAGCCCCCAAACTCATGTTCTTATGGGTTTGTGGCAAGCACTTGACCAACTGAACCATCGCTCCTCTCCCTCCTCCCCTTTTTGAGACAGGCTCTCACTGTGTAGCCCTGACTGGCCTGGCTGGGGCTTGCTATATAGACCAAATTGGCTTCACACTCTGGAGTGCCATTTACTGTATCTGATCTCTCTCATTCTTGATACCATCCTTTGCATTTTCTGGTGTCAGAAAGCCTGGTGTTGGTTTTCAAGGTTATTATTCTTGGCAAAATGGACAGTGGACAGCGGTCATTGGTACAAGAATAAGTTAAAACACAAAAGGCTTTCTATTTCATTTTCTCTCCCTCCTCTTTTCTCTCCTTCCCTCCCTTCTTCTCTCCTTCTGTCCTCTCCCCTCCTCTCTTCCTCTTCTCTCCTCCTCTCCCTCCCTTCCCCTTCCCTCTTCTTCCATCTCCTCTACTCCCCTTCCCTCCTCTCCTTCCCTTCCCCTCCCCTCCTCTCCTCTCCTCTCTCCTCTCTTTCTCCTCCTTTCCTCTGCCACCCTTGTGCCTGGGATCACAGGTACGCATCACCACACCCACCAAAGACTTTTTTTTGTGTGTGTTTATTTAGTTTTTCTTGCCTAATGCTTCTTTGACTCTGACAAGCCTTTGGATAATTTGCAAAGTTCAGAAAAAAGTTAATCCTGACAACTTTTGTCAGTTTTCTGCATGGAGTTTCAGAAGGCTTGGTAAACCTGTGAAGGTTCTCGCTCTGAAGCTTGAACTGACATGGCTGCCTTGGTCACCTGTCCCTACACCACACTGGGTGACTGCCTCTGGTGCTCTTTGTTTTGGTTTAGTAATGTGGAGATCATGGGAAGACCAACAAGAACCTTTAAACATATTCCCTGCCCTGTGAAGTCAGAAGAGAGGGCTGGAGCCTGGAGTGACAGGTGATCTGAGCTGTCTGCTGTGAGTGCTAGGAACCAAATGTGGGTTCTCTGGAAAAACATCAGGTGCTCTGCACACTGAACTATCTCTCCAGTCCCAATAAGCATTTCTAAAGCCCATCAACACAGACAGACTTTTTGTGTGCATTGGTGTTTTGCCTGCATGTATGTCTGTGTGAGGGTGTCAGATCTTGGAGTTAACAGATGGTTGTGAGCTGCCATGTGGGTGCTGGGAATTGAACCTGGGTCCTCTCGAAGAACAATCAGTGTTCTTAACCACTGAGCCATCTCTCCAGTCCTTCCTTCCTTCCTTCCTTCCTTCCTTCCTTCCTTCCTTCCTTCCTTCCTTCCTTTCTCCCTCCCTTCCTCCCTCCCTCCCTCCCTCCCTCCCTCCCTCCCTTCCCCTTCCTTCCTAATCTCTCTTCTTTCTCTCTCTTCCTTTCTCTTTCTTTCTTTCTTTCTTTCTTTCTTTCTTTCTTCTTTTTTTTGGTTTTCTTTTTTTTCCAATTTTTTTATTAGATATTTTCTTAATTTACATTTCAAATGCTATTCCGAAAGTCCCCTCCTCCTCCCCCCTCCCTGCTCCCCTGTCCACCCACTCCCACTTCTTGGCCCTGGTGTTCCCCTGTATTGGGGCATATAAAGATTGCAGTACCAAGGGGCCTCTCTTCCCAATGATGACCGACTAGGCCATCTTCTGCTACATATGGAGCTAGAGACACGAGTTCTGGGGGTTCTGGTTAGTTCATATTGTTGATCCTCTTCTNTCCTCTTCACAGGAGGAATGAAGTATCCACGAGCTGCTCTTCCTTCTTGATGTTCTTGTGTTTTGCAAATTGTATCTTGGATATTCTAAGTTTCTGGGCTAATATCCATTTATCAGTGAGTGTATACCCAATGACTTCTTTTTTTTTTTTTTTTTTGGTTTTTGCGAGACAAGGTCTCTCTGTATAGCCCTGGCTGTCCTGGCACTCACTTTGTAGACCAGGCTGGCCTCGAACTCAGAAATCCACCTGCCTCTGCCTCCCGAGTGCTGGGATTAAAGGCGTGCGCCACCACGCCCGGCTCCAATGACTTCTTTTGTGATTGGGTTACCTCACTAAGGATTATATCCTCCAGATACATCCATTTGCCCAAGAATTTCATAAATTTGTTTTTTTTTTTTTTTAAAGATTTATTTTATTTATTATATGTAAGTACACTGTAGCTGTCTTCAGACACTCCAGAAGAGGGTGCCAGATCTCATTATGGATGGTTGTGAGCCACCATGTGGATGCTGGGATTTGAACTTATCACCTTCGGAAGAGCAGTCGGGTGCTCTTACCCGCTGAGCCATCTCACCAGCCCTTGTTTTTTTTTTTAATAGCAGAATAGTACTCCATTGTGTAGATGTACCACATTTTCGGTCAACCCTGCTCGCTCCACTTGCTCCGGCCAGCCCTGCTCGCTCAGGCCATCTCTGTACGGCCCCACTCGCTCCGATCAGCTCCGCTTGCTCCGGTTGGCCCCGCTCGCTCCGGACAGCCCCGCTCCGGTCCAAGGATTTGTTTATTATTATTCTTCATAATTACGCTGTAGCTGACTTCAGACGCACCAGAGGAGGGCGTCAGATCTCATTACAGGTGGTTGTAAGCCACCATGTGGTTGCTGGGATTTGATCTCATCACCTTTGGAAGAGCAGTCGGGTGCTCTTACCCGCTGAGCCATCTCACCAGCCCCTTTTTTGGTTTTTCGAGACAGGGTTTCTCTATATAGCCCTGGCTGTCCTGGAACTCACTTTGTAGACCAGGCTGGCCCCGAACTCAGAAATCTGCCTGCCTCTGCCTCCCAAGTGCTGGGATTAAAGGCATGTGCCACCACGCCCGGCTCTCCCTTTCTTTCTCTATCTCCCTTTCTTTCTCTTTCTTTTCTTTCTCTCTTTTTTCTTTTCTTTCTCTCTCCTTTTCTCTCCCTCTCCCCCCTACCCCTCGTCTCATGTAGCCCAGTCAAGGCAATCTTGGGTGGACATGTATCCAAGAGTGGTCTTGAAGTCCAGACCTTCCTGATCCACCTTCCAAAGTGTCCTTCAACATTTATAACTTTAAAGACTACAAGATTTAGAGATCAGTCAGGGTATCAACCCTTTAGTTCTATACAAGAAAACTAGCACTCTTTGCCAAGCGAGACCCCTGGCCTGAGTCTTCCCTTGAGGTGGGAGTTTGAAGCTGGAGGAAGGATGAAGTCTGGTTGCAGGAGGTAGCTCTGTAAAACTGCCAAGTCCAAATTCTCCTCAGCAAGTTTCCACTGAAAGCAATCTCTCCCCGCTACGTTCTTTTCCGTTCTGCGTGGTAGGGATTTAACCAAGGGCCTCCTGTGTAGCAAGTCTCTATCATTGAGCTGGACCCTCAGCTAAACTGCTTCTGTTCAAGGCAGGGCCTTTGGGCCAGTCCCCAGGACTTTGGAAACAAGAAGCCACCAAACTCCCCACCCCCCTCAGTCCCCAGCATCAGTGTAGATTTAATGAATGTGACTAGGAGAGTCCCAAGGTGGCAGCCAGTAGTTTGGGTTCTTGTGGCAGACTCAGTCCTGTTTAACACTCCCTGTTTGTTAGCATACCATGCCTGGTAGGATGGCCTCAAGAACGGTTTCTGCACAGCCCTGGAAAAATTGATAGTTCAAAAATAAAGGCTTTGCAGGTAAAGGAGATAGTTCAGTTGGTAAAGTGTTTGTCACACAAGCGTAAGGACCTGACTTCACTCCCTAGAACCTGCAGGAAACTATAGACAGGGTGGAGTGTGCTTTTAATTCCAGTACATAGGCTGGAATGTGCATGTTCATCCTGCTACAAGAAGATACACACACACACACACACACACACACAGACACACACACACACACATGTACACACACATGCATGCACACATACCCCCCACACACATACACAAACACACATATGTACACACACATGCATATACACATGCACACATACGCACACAAGCACACATACACACATATATACTCACACATGCACACACTCACACATGTACACACACATACATAATACATACATATACATACACGTATACATGCACATACATGCACACATATACACATACACAACACATACATACACACACATGTACACACATGCATGTACACACATACACACATGCACACATATACACATATACACATACACACATGTACACACATATGCACACACACATGCACACACATATATACACACATATACACATACATAATACACAATACACACATACACGCACATGCGCGCGTGTGCGCGCGCACACACACACACACACACACACACACACACACACACACACATGAGTTTTGTGGTGAAACTGAGTTGAAGGCGAGCACTCCGGAAGCACCTGCTTTGAAGTCCTCAAACACATCTTCTGATTGATCTTTGTACTGGTTTGGGAGCGCTGTGTAACTGGGACCCCTGTGCTGAAGTGCAGGGCTGGCACTCGTCATGACTATTACCCCGGCACTCAGGAGGCAAAGCAGGGGAGCCACTGAGATTAGCCAGGTCTGTATAGCAAGTTCTAGGCCATCCACTCTTATACCTCACAAAGACCAAACCAAAGGGAATCAAACCAAAATGCTACACACTGCTCGCCTCAGTAACAAAACGTATCTTTTTATAATTCTGAGGTTAAAACCCAAGACCTAGGTATCAGATTAATTTCTTTTGAGGCCTTTTCCTTGGCTTGTAGCTGGCTGTCTTCTCAAAGTGTCTTTGCATGATCTTCCCTCTATAACCTGGGTCACAATTTATCCCTGTTCCAGGGAAGCCGGACATGCTGCGTTATTCAAACCTAATAACCTCATTTTTGATCCAAATATTCCTCTCTTGTTTGTTTTAAAGATTTGTCTATGTACATGAGTACTTTATTTGCATGTATGCCTGCATGACAGAAGAGGGCATCAGATCCCATTCTAGATGATTGTGAGCCACCATGTGGTTGGTGGGGATAGAACTCAGGACCTCTGGAAGAGCAGCCAGTGCTCTTAATCAACGAGCCATTTAACTGACAGGCAGAGGCAGAGGCGGAGGTGGAGGCAGGGTCAGGGATGGGGTCAGGGTCAGGTCAGGGTCAGAGATGGAGGCAGGGTCAGGGACGGGGTCAGGGGTCGGGGTTGGGATCAGGTCGGCGCAGAGGCAGAGGTGGAGCCAGATAGATCTCTCCAGCTCCTTCTCTTGTTTGTTTTGATGTAGGGTCTCTGTAGCCTAGGATGGCCTTAGCTTAAGATGCCTTTGGTCTTGCTTCCACCTCCCAAGTGCTGGGATTAGAGTCCTGTACCACCATGCTTGACTCCCAGTGTGTCTTTATTTAAAGGCCCTATCTCTAAAAGCATTTATGCAGCACCAGAAGTTAGGATTGTAACATGAATTTTGGGGAGATATATTTTAGTTCTTAATAGTGTTAGAACGGGAAATATTCATGAATAACTAAAAAGTACAGAAGCATCTGTCTACATAGATATGTCATAGATCGTACCCGTGGCAGCCAACTTCATGGTTGCTTCCAGGGCATATCCACAATCCAGAGAGACAGGTGATTACAGGGAAACCCAGCCAACATCTGGTTCAGTGGAAGCTGCTACCCAGCAGGACTGCCTGCATAATTAGCCAATTACTTAGAGGCTGAGTGTGGACTAGCTTCAGAGTCAAAAATTTCATGGTACCAGGCATAGTGCTACACACTTTTAAGTTCAACATTGCAGAGGCAGAGGCAGAGGCAGAGGCAGAGGCAGAGGCAGAGGCAGAGGCAGAGGCAGAGGCAGAGGCAGAGGCAGAGGCAGA